>JAYKTQ010000454.1:0-28002 GCA_036010785.1 Ammospiza maritima maritima
CATGCAGGTGCTCCCCCTGCTCTGTGCAATGCAAAGAGGGGCTGCTGAGGCAGTGCTGCTATGTCTGTGCCTGCAAGGATGGGGCACCTGTGTGAGCTGGGGGAGAGGCCAGGGCTGCCAAGGAGGGATGTTGTTGGCTGTTTGGCTGTTGTGAACAAAAATTCGGTTAATATTTTTTTGTGAGAAAAAAGTTGCCACTACTGCTGGGCTGCTGCCTGTGTTATGGTAATTACGGGTCATTGTCGTTAATGGTTGTTTTTGTATTAGTAAAAGCCCTTGCTGGGGCGAGTTAATGGCCCTTCTCCTGAGACAGTAACGGGTGGAGACCTTCCTGAACAGTGAGGAAAAGAGACCTGGAGGGGGGGGTTATGCAAAGTGACTCAAGGACCAGCATGCTTTGTGGGACCTCCAACTCCAAACCCATGGAGAAACCCCAAAAACAACGAACCAAATAAGAGTTGAGAGACTGGAGTGATGTCTGGACATGAGGAGCTGAGTGCTGAGCCTGCAGAGATGCAGAACACCTTTGGAGCCTCTCGCCCTGACCACGGGAGTAGCCCCCGGAGATGAGGGCCTGCTAAGACAGGCAGCAAAAGCAGGAAGACCTGTTGAGGACCACCACGCCCTAGAGGCTCCCACGAGGACGGGATCCCCCAGCTCTGCCCCTAGTGCACAGAGCTGTGCATATCCTCCTCCTCTGAGCCGCCCTGGGAGAGAGGACGGACGCTGCAGACTCGTCGAGCCGCCCAATCCTCACCTGATCACTTTTAAGAAAGGCAATAAAAAGGAGAAGAAGTCTCCTGGCCCTGTTTATTTCATTGGCTACTCTGTGAGGACGCTCTGGGACGCTGCCCTGGGCTGTCCAGCGCACTGGGGATGGATCAGCCCCTGCTCTGCTGCTCCTTCCCATCTGCCCCAGGGCCGTTGCAGAGCACCAGCCATGCTGTTTGCCCCCAGCCTGCCCACAGGCAGCCTGGGGCTGCTCACGAGGCTTTTTGTGCTGAGCATTGGCCTGGGCATGTTCTTGAGAGAGCCTGGGCAAGGAGCCTGGAGCCCCCAGGCCCTGGGCTGAGGTGTCAGCGCTGTCCCAGCAGTGCCCATGGCCTGTCCCTGCTGCAGCCCCAACACTGCCACCCCCAGGGCTGTGCCCGGTCCCGAGAGCACTCAGGCCCTGCAGAAACACCAGGGCCACCAGGGCAGTGGGTCAGGGCCATGGCAGCAGCACTGGCAACACCAAGTGCTGCTGCTGCTGGGCACAGCTGCTGGGCCAGCGCTGATCTGCCCCCAGCTCTGCACACAGACATTGCTGCTGCAGCTCCAGACAAGGCAACAGAAGGGGCATCTGTAGTTAAAACTTTGCTGGGAGAGCCTTTCGTTCATTTACAGTCACTAAAAGCACAGCTACTCCTTGACAAGTCTGGGGCCACAGGACAATTTAAGAGAAAGAAAATGAGAAATGGAATAAAGAAAAGCCTAGATTTAGAGACAATAATAAAAACTAAAACAGAGGGGGAAAAAAACCAAATCAACAGAACTATCCAAGATGACTTTTATTATAGATTATTTGCAGAATCTGGCCAGCCATTTAATGTTTCTGAAACCATCCAGTCATCAGTCTCCACACTGTAGCCTTGAGCTCCTGGTTCCTCAGGCTGTAGATGAGGGGGTTCAAGACTGGAGGAACCACCGAGTACAGACCTGACACCACCAGATCCAGGGATGGGGAGGACATAGAGGGGGGCTTCAGGTAGGCAAAAAAGCCAGTGCTAAGAAACAGGGAGACCACAGCCAGGTGAGGGAGCCAGGTGAAAAAGGCTTTGTGCTGTCCCTGCTCAGAGGGGATCCTCAGCACAGCCCTGAATATCTGCACATAGGAGAAAGCAATGAAAACAAAACAACCTACAGCTACAGAGATAGAGAAAAGAGAAATCTCAATTTCCCTGAGGTAGGATTTGGAGCAGGACAGTTTGAGGATCTGAGGCATTTCACAGAAGAACTGGCCCAGGGCATTGCCATGGCACAGGGGCAGGGAAAATGCATTGGCTGTGTGCATGAGAGCATTGAGAAAGGCACTGGCCCAGGCAGCTGCTGCCATGTGGGCACAAGCTCTGCTGCCCAGGAGGGTCCCGTAGTGCAGGGGTTTGCAGATGGACACGTAGCGGTCGTAGCACATGATGGTCAGGAGGAAATACTGTGCTGAGAGGAAGAACATTATGAAAAAGAGCTGTGCAGCACATCCAGTGTAGGAGATGTCCCTGGTGTTCCAGAGGGAATTGTGCATGGCTTTGGGGACAGTGGTGCAGATGGAGCCCAGGTCGCTGAGGGCCAGGTTGAGCAGGAAGAAGAACATGGGCATGTGCAGGTGGTTGCCACAGGCTACGGCACTGATGATGAGGCCATTGCCCAGGAGGGCAGCCAGGGAGATGCCCAGCAAGAGGCAGAAGTGCAGGAGCTGCAGCTGCTGCGTGTCTGCCAATGCCAGCAGGAGGAAGTGCCTGATGGAGCTGCTGTTGGACATTTTTTCACTCTGGCCATGGTGGACTGTTGAAAGAAGACATTGACAAGCGCTTTGAGTCAATCCTATGAGGTTATTTTAGGAATTCCCTCAAAACTACTTTTCTATCTGTGGGGGAATTTCACTAAGCATTTTTTATTTTTGATTTGGTTTATGCTTTTGAGTTCCTTCCTCATCTTCAGCATTGCTCTCAGCCTGAACCCCGGGGAAGCCCAAAAGGCAAAGCAGGGCTCTCTGTGCCCCAGTGCAGTCAGACCTACTGTTCCCACACAGGTGCCTATGCCTATTACATCTCCTCTTATTTCAGGGTGATGAAATTTTAAACATGTTTAAAAACAAAAGTGGAGTTTCTAAAGACTCCAGTTTCAAAGTCAATTTCTCTAAGTCCGTCTCTCTTTCCCAGTGCACCTGAACAGAAAGGGATACCAAGGATGCGTCTGGCTCTCTGCTGCCTGTAACTTTGCCTACTTGGAGCTGTTCCTCTCTATCCAAGCCTTGTCCCTGCCAGTGCTGCCAGAGCCCAGCCAAGCCCTGGGGGCTCAGCTCTGCCCTGCAGACCCCTCCCATCACAGGGCACTTCCCAGGGGCATCTCCGTGGCAGCAGGGCCTTAAGGGCAAGCCAGACAAACAGAGATGCTGCAAGCCAAGCTGCTGCTGCTGCTGTCTGTAGGGAGAGGAGGCTGAGGAGGCACTTTCTGAGGGAGATCTGAGGCACATCTGCTGATGCCCAGGCTGACAGTGCAGGAGTCTCAGTGACACAGCCAAAATTGACAGCCCCTTTCCCTTCCCTTTAGGAGAAAGCTGAGAGAAGCCCTGGCCATGCAGCACCATCTCCAGAGCAGGAGGAATCTGCCCTGATGGGGGTGGCTCCTTCCACCTCCAACTTCTCCCCTGCAGCGTCCATGGGGAGCTGCCAGGCAGGCTGGGAGTTGCCTCTGGCAGGTGGCACATGCCCTGGGCTGGCCAAGAGCCCTGAGGGCTGCAGGAGCTGCTCTGCAGGACAGCCCTGGGCAGCCCTGGATGCAGCCCCAGCTTAAGCCCCTGCAGCCGTCCCTGGCAGCAGGAGCCGTCCTGCCCTCTCCCTCTGACAGTGCCCAGGGCAGCTCTGCTCTGCATCACATCCTCCTCCTCCTCCTCCTGTGCCACAGAGAAACTGAGAGAGTCCTCCTGACACATCCCCCAGGCTGTGGGGTGTGCTGGCTTCAGGAGATCCCTCCAGGAGCACAGGGGATATTGCCCTGCACCCACACACTCACCATGCACAGGGCTGTGAAGATGTTTCCCCAGGTGAAGTCTCAGCTCAATGTCTTCCCAATCCTGATTGCCTTCAGCCTGTCTCTGCCTGGCTCCTGTCCCCTCAGTGCCTGCAGGCAGAGCCCTCAGCCCTGCTGGGCTGGGAGAGGAGCTGGCCCTGGGAAGAGCTGTTCCTTTAAAGCTCAGCAGCACAGACACAGCACAAGGACCTTAATGAGCCTCTTGGGGATTTGGTGTTGTTACATCAGACTCATTCCCTGACAGCATCTTCCAGAAACTTCTCAAGAACTCAAAATTAAATTTAGACTCCAAAGTTTCTTGAAGTTTTAATGGGTCCCACTGAGGGACACGACTGGGAAAGTGTCTCCAGGTTCCTGATAGAGCAGAACACTGGAGGCAGTGATGACAGCTGGGGCAAACAAGGCAAAGGTGTCTCTGGTGCTGAGCAAAGCTGGATGTGTTTGAGGAATGCCAAGGGCCAAGGCCTGAGCCCCAGCCCCTGGCCAGGCAGATCCTGTCCCTCTCTCCTTGCTCAGGGCTCTTGCTGGGATGGGCACTGGCATGTGGGGATGTGCAATGGCAAGGGCAGGAGCATGGGGCGGCCCCTGCCAGGCTGCTGAGCAGGGACAAGGAGGCAATGAGGCCCAGGCCTGCAAGGGTTACTTGTCTCCTGCTCCCGCCTCAGTGCTTTCCTTTTTATTGAAAAGAATCATCCCTCCTTCCCAGGCACCCATTGTGGGAAAACAGGACTCCCATACTAATAACCAGTATGATTAAGCAGAAGCCATTGATTGTTTATGTTATGCACTTATTTGTACATTCTAACCCTACTGCATAGACTGATCACGCTCTTCTTCATTGGTGTATCTCTCTTGTCCTTGTGTTCTGCACGCACTTCGCAGGATATGTGATTGTTTCCAGTCCAGGTGGTTCACAGCCTTCTTTTATCGAGTTCTTCTGGTCCTGGTATTTTGTTTCTCAGCCTTTTCTTTCTTCATTTAGCACACTTTATGTCTTAGTAATCTTGGTGAATTCCAGAGGGCTCTGATAAGAATGACTACAAGCGACATGGCTGGTGCACAGTGTGGCCTAAGTTGCTCAGATACATTGCTACAATTCCCCCTTCTTCTTCTTGCACCAGCCAAACCCTTTTTACTGTATTTTCTACCAAGCAGGTCACCAATTTCACTATGCATGGAATAGCACAAAGCAATGTAATAATAACTACTAGTAATAACAAAGCTCTCTTTAAGGTATCTTTCAATCATCCAGTTATTCCTCATCCCTCAAACCATTCATCCAAGCCCCAGTCATTGAGAGTCAATTTCTTCATGTTGTCTTCTAGTTGTTTGAGTTTCCTGTGAATAGAAGAGAGGTTCATAAAACACATTCCTTCAAAATTCTCACACCTGTGCCCATGTGCTAACAGCAAAAAATCTATAGCAGCTCCATTTTGCAGTGTGCCATGTCTATTATTATCTAAATCAGTGCGCATTTGATTTAAAATAGCTGAACTTGTGTCCACTGTGAGAATCCACAAAATCAGAGGGTTTCTGGAAAGCTGCAAAAGGCAGGCCTCAGAGACAGCAGAACTGTGATTAGAGCTAAGCAGCAGCCATGAGATAAATCAGCAGAAAAATTATTTGAAAAGTAGAAAAGCAAGGACAAATAGAACAATGGTCTGTGCATTAATGCTTGTCTAGAATAACTCCTTAAGATACAGAAAAGTTTTTCTGGCAAGATATTAGGAAGTTTGAAGCTTAATAATGGAGCTCTGTGCATTGTGTTTTCAGGCTTACAAGCAGGTATTGTATTCAAAATAAGTAAGCATTGTTTTATCCAAAGGTACCTGTGCTTACAGGGGTTGGATAGAACTGTCAATATGCTTTTGCTTTGTGTGATTGGTCAAAAAACTTATAAAGTAAGTTGTAACATTAACTTCTTGGTCTGCTGCTTGGGATGTGAGTTGATGGCATCTTCCCACTGTCATAACCATGGTATGAGACTGATGCTGAAAAATAAAACAGCTCAAGGCACGTTCCACAGCAGTCCTGTCCTGTTTGTGATTTGTGCATAGCCCCCAGCTCCCTCCTTTCACAAGAAAGACTGTGCAAAGTAGTTTATGTTATTCAAATTTCATTAATTCTAATATCATATCTATTTCATGAATTGCTCTCAAAAAGAACCAAACCCCCTGTCTTAAGGCACTTTCATACCAACATGTACACACACCTCAAAGAAAGACCTCCAGTACTTGACCAGAATCATGAATGTAAAATTATTGAAGGGCAATAGCCTCTCATTATGTGGGGGAGAGGATATGCTTGTGTTTCTACAGATACAGGACCCCAATGGATTCCCAGAAGATTTATCAGTCCCTATGTAGACCACAGATCCGAAGACGACCCCTCAAATGAACACAAAGTCAGCTCCCTCTCCCACCATGGCCCAGAAGCAGCTTTCTCTTGGAGATGAAGAAAAAAGAAATTCATCTATCCAAACACTGTGGCAAGGACACTCATTGCACGTAGATATATCCCACTGATAACGTCCATGTCAATCTCAAATGCAGACACACCCCTCCCTTTTCCGTCCCTCTACCAGTGACCCTTTATCTCTACCGCTCCCTCTTTCCCCTCTTGAAACTACTCCCTTTTCCCTGCCTCAAACTTCCCTTAAAAAAGAGAAGGCAGTGACTGGGAGGAGTTGTTAAGAACTATAGGGGGAACTTAAGAATATTTAAGGATGTCTTAAAATAAGTCAACTAATGTGTGTTTTTGCCATATACAAGTGAAAACTACCCAGTGGGAAAGAAGAAGTATGATTCTTTCTGCAACATCCTCCAGGGCACCCTGCAGCAGTACCAGTGTCACCGTTGCCATCGTCTTTATTCAGCCCTCATCCATATCCAAGTGACCACTATTACAGCGACCTGATAAGGTCTTCAGGGTGAGAGAAGTGGACGAGAATCTTGTTTCATGATCAGAAGGCTAGATTTATTGATATATGATATATAATACATTATTACTATACTAAAAAGAATAAAGAGAGAAGTTGCAGAGGCTGCTAACCTAAGAATAGCATAGAAAAGAATGAATAACAAAGTCCAGCAGAAAGGAAGGACAAACTCTCCTGTGAGTGGTCAGCAAATCCAAACACTCACAGAAGACCAATCACCGCTGCACCTGTTGCATTCCACACCAGCCGATAACAATTGTTTACATTCTTCTTCTGGGGCCTCAGCTTCCCAGAAGATGAACAAATCCCAAAGAAAGGATTTCTATGAAAAAATGTCTGCAACAGACCACCAGCTGGATCGTCCCTCAGCCAAAACAAAACATCTGGGTCACTTTGGCAAAGTCATTAAAGCCAGACAATCTATGCATGGCCATGGGAAGCATAGACGATCTGCTCTCAACATGCCTGGTGGGAGCTCCCCTGTCACCAAATGACAACCCATACCTAGGTAAGAAACCCAACCCCGTGGACACCTGGGACAAATGGACAAAGATCCTCCCACACCATGTCTCCACAGGATTTGCTTTTCCAGGCCCAGGATGGTGTTCTGGGCAGTGGCATGAGGCACAGGGTAGGTTTCCAACCATCCAGTGGTGGCTTCCACCATGGTGAGCATGTAGCGCTTGCCCTGGTGTGTCTGGGGCAGTGGGATGGAGTCAATCTGCCAGGCCTCCCCATACTTGCACTTGGACCACCGCCCACCATACCAGAGGTGGCCTGCTTGGCCTGCTTGAAGGCAGCACACATCTCACAGTCATGGATAACCTGAGAAATACTGTCCATTATTAGATCCACCTCTCGGTCTCATGTCCACTTATAGGTGGCATCTCTGTCCTGGTGACCTGAGGCATCATGGGCCCATCAAGCTGGGAACAACTCCCCCTATGCTGCCAATCTAAGTCTATTGTTGACACCTCTATCTTTGCAGCCTGACCTACCTGCTCATTGTTTTGGTGCTCCTCACTGGCCCAGCTCTTGGGGACAGGGGCATCTACATGGTGGACATTCACAGACAGATTTTCTACCCGAGAGGCAATGTCTTTCCATCCATCAGCAGCCCAGATTGATTTTTCTCTACGCTGCTGGTTTGCCTTTTTCCACCTTTCCAGCCAACCTGACAGAGCAGTGGCTGCCATCCATGAATCAGTGTAGAGGTAAAGCTTTGGCCACTTCTTTCTCTCAGCAATGTCCAGGGCCAGTTGAACAGCTTTGAGTTCAGCAAGTTGGCTTGATCCACCTTCTCCTTCAGTAGCTTGTGCAAATGTTGTGTGGGGCTCCATACGGCTGCTTTTCACTTCTGGCTCATCCCTACAATGCGACAGAAACCGTCAGTGAAAAGCGCATAGTGTGCTTCCTCTGCTGGTAGCTAATTGAATGGTGGAGCTTCTTTAGCCGTGTCACTTGTTTCTCTTCATCAGTGAGACCAAAGTTCTCACCTTCCAGCCAGTGTGTAATTGTCTCCAAAATCCCAGGGTGATTCAGGTTTCCAGTACGGGCGTGCTGTGTGATGATGGCAATTAATTTACTCCATGTGGCATCGGTGGCATGGTGGGTAGAGGGAACCTTTCCTTTAAACATCCACCCCAGCACTGGTATTCAGGGTGCCAGGAGGAGTTGTGCTTCCATGCCAGTCACCTCTGAGGCAGCCTGGACTCCTTCACAGGCAGCCAAGATTTCCTTCTCTCTGTAGTTGGCTTCGGACTCTCTGTAGCTTCAGCTCCAGAATCCTGGTAGTTGGTATTGAGTATCCGCACGCACCATCTGCCAAAGGCTCCAGGACAAGCCACGGTTCCCAGCTGTAGAGTAGAGCACATTCTTCACCTCTGGTCCTGTCCTGACTGGGCCAAGGGCAATTGCATGAGCCATCTCCTGCTTGATCTCAGCAAAGGCTTGTTGCTATACAGGCTCCCAGTGGAAATCATTCTTCTTGTGGGTGACCAGGTAAAGAGGGCTCACGATCTGGATGTGCATTCTCCAAAAGCCTATGGCACCTTGGAAAGCTTGTGTTTCCTTCTTGCTGGTTGATGGAGACATTGTTTGGATCTTACTGATGACCTCAGTGGGAATCTGACACAGTCCATCTTGCCACTTTACTCCCAGGAATTGGATCTCTTGGGCAGGTCCTTTGATTTTGCTCTTCTTGATGGCAAAGCCGGCTTCTCGCAGAATCTGGATGATCCTCTCCTTTCTGAAACACTTCCATTGCCATGTTCCCCCACACAATGATGTCATCGATGTACTGCAGATGTTCTGGAGCCTCACCCTTTTCCAGTGCAGTCTGGATCAGTCCATGGCAGATGGTGGGGCTGTGCTTCCACCCCTGGGGGAGTCGGTTCCAGGTGTACTGCATGCCCCTCCAGGTGAAAGCAAACTGAGGCCTGCATTCTGCTGCCAGAGGAACAGAGAAAAATGTGTTAGCAATGTCTATAGTGGCAAAACACTTTGCTGCCTTGGACTCCAGCTCGTACTGGAATTCCAGCATGTCTGGCACAGCAGCGCTCAACAGTGGAGTCACTTCATTCAAGGCACGATAGTCCACTGTCAATCTCCATTCTCTGTCAGACTTGTGCACAGGCCAGATGGGACTGTTGAAGCGTGAGTGGGTCTTGCTGACAACCCCTTGGCTCTCCAGCCTATGGATCATTCTGTGAATGGGGATCACGGCATCTTGATTTGTTCAATATTGCTGGCAGTGCACCATTGAGGTGACAATTGGTACTTGTTGCTCTGCCACCCTCAGGAGTCCTACTGCAGATGGGCTTTCTGATAGGCCAGGCAAGGTGGTTAATTGATTAATGTCCTCTGCCTCTACAGCAGCTATTCCAAACGCCCACCTGAGTCCCTTTGGGTCTTAGTAAAGCTGTTCCAGAGGAAGTCTATGCCCAGAATCCACGGGGCCTCTGGGCCAGTCACAATAGGATGTTTCTGTCACTCCTTCCCAGTCAGGCTCCCCTCAGTTCCCAACAGGGTCAATTGCTGTGATCCCCCCATCACCCCAGCAATGGAAACAGGTTCTGCCCCCACATGTCCCGATGGTATCAGGGTATAATGCACACCTGTATCAACAAAGGCGTTGTGTTTTTGTGGTTCTGATGTGCCAGGCCATTGGATCCACACCATCAGGAACATCCAGTTTTGCTGTACCTCTTCCTGGCTAGAGGCAGGGCCCCCCTAGCCCTTGTTATTATTTCTTTCCTGGGCATACATACTAGAGGTACTTTCAAGGGAATCTGACAGATCACACCTGGTAACTTGGTCATGGGAGGTTGAGGCTACCTTCACTGTAGTGGAACTCCCTCAGTTAGTGTTTCCCTCCTTGAGTTGATGCATCTGTGCTGCCAGGACAGAAGTGGGCTTCCCACCCCACCTTCCCATGTCTTCCTCATGGTCACACAGGAAGAACCACAGATCAGCCCGTGGGGTGTACCCTCTCTCTCTGGCTGGGGGATGTTGGGCTCTGACTTTGGGGCCTGTGACTCACACTGGTGCCATGTGGGAACTGTTCTTCCTCCCTCCACCCTCATCTCTTCTTGTAGGCTCTTAATTGCAGCAGAGACATGAGCCTGCATTGGGCCATTGATCACACTCTCACAATATCTAAGCTTGTTGGTGACAGAACCCACTGTCTCTCGGTTGGTATCAGCATTAATCGTTGCAATGAAGGTGGTCTGTTGGGATGGCCCCAGATTTGCCAGACTGCACAACATTTGCCCTGGGCACCTGACCTTGCTGGGGTCATTATCATGCTGTCCATCCCTCCCAAAGAGTACCTCCAATACTGCCACTTCTCTCAGCTCTTGGAGCCCTTCCTCGAGGGTCTTCCAGCACATTCTATGGTGGTGCTCCTGCAGTCTCTCCCTGTGGACAAACCTCTCTCTGACACTCATTAAAAGCCACTCCCAGAGAGAAGGGGACCTTGACTCCCTTACAAAAATCTGATTCCCACCTGAATCCTGGGCCAAGGGTCCCAAATTCCAGCCTCACCACCATCCAGCTGCACGCCTTTACCCATAAGGTCCCAGACCCAGAGTAGCCAGGTTGTATAAGCCTCATGTCCCCGTCATACTATGTCTTTGTGCAGATTACAGAGACTTTTGTACATCAGGGACTCGGTGATGATCTCAACTGTTCGCTCCCCTGTGGGTTGTGAGGGCCCTCCTTTCTTATCCTCACCTGGGTGCTCTGATTTCATCTTAGACCTCCTCGTTTCCACAGGAGCAACTGCTGCTGGCTGTGACTGCCCTTGCAGTTCAGCTGGAACCTGGACAGTTGTAACAGTTGTGTTCCACTGCTGCACTATCAGACTCTCCCTCTGTGAGGCAGGGGGAGGGTTTCTCACCAGCTGGGAAAATGTGCTCCTTCAGCATCTGGCCCATCTCCTTCACTAGAACCCACCCAGTCTGGGTGGTTCATTTCTGAGGTGGGCTGTGGGGCAGGGGCAGGCTCTGGGGCAGCAGCATCCCTTGTCTCTGGGGTAGGTGTCAGCGTGGTTTTATCCAGGTCAATCTTCCCTTATCTCTGAATGCTAAATAGAACAGTCCTATCAGCAACACCACCCACTGTATGATATCATTAGCATTTAGAGTGGATCTGAACCCTTTGAAAACTGGTGGGGCAGACCAAAAGAGCTGGGTGAAGGGTTGGGAGAAAATTTCCACCGGTGTCATTTCCTCACAGCAAGTACCATTATTAAAGTAAGCCCAAAACCACACAGTTAGTGTGTGATAGCTCTGAATCCATGTGCCTGCTTTCCAGTGGAACTTAAAGATCCATTAATTCCTCACCTTATTGTGATATATGTTATGGAATAATTTGTGTCTGTGTAAAATATACATTAAATAAGTTGTGTTTCTACAAAAAAATTCTTAAAGATTTAAAACCACAAGCTGCAGCCAGGGACAAGATTGCTTCACAAATTGAGAAATCACAGAGGGCCGTGGAGAGAAAAAACTAATTAGCAAGCAAAAAGACGTGGCTCTGTGCAGAGATGGGCCCTTTCCCAGGACAGTCCAGAGACACCAAAGCGATGAATGCTCAGTAAGTATCTATGATCAAGATAGTCAGAGTCTTCAAGGGTGTGCATCCCAATGCTCGGTTCCCGTAACTCGACAATCAGCATTCATCACTTCCCAGAAACAGTTCTGTCCAGCCCAGCACAGAGAAAAGGAAACTACATAAATATGTGAAGGGACAAGAAGAATAGGATAAACTCTGCCCCAGGTGGAAAAAGCTGTATAAAACCAACCTGAAGGAGACAACATTTGTGAGCAGAGGGGATCCAAAGTGATAGAGTTTAGATCAGTGTTCACCCAGCGCCAATCCCAGGCTCAAAGCTGTCCCTTTGATTGTGGCTATCGGAAACCGAATCTTGGTTGTGAAAAAAAAAAAAAAAATTATTGATTATTGATTGGCTTTATCATTTCTTACTTGTAACATTATTAAGCCATAAAACAAATTGGATTGCTGGGGAAGATGAAACAGGAAAGCCTTATAAATATGATTGCCTTTTAAAAGATTTTGAGGATATAGAAACTATAAGCAAGATTGAAATGAAAGCAAGCTTTGAGATACCTCAGTTACTGAACAACTGGAAAACAATGATATGGGCAACTGAAGGTAATCCCCTTTTGATAAAACAATTCCCTCTGCTTGCAGACAGCTCCAAGGGTCCAAGCAGACCCCACTAGCTTGGCAGAAGGGGTCCAAAGAGGAGTTTTTAGGGTTTAAAATGTAACACAGTATGGTAATGTAATGATTCCTATAGGCTGTATGTAAATGCTATAGGATTTGTATCTTGTACTAGATTGGTTAGTGAGAATTAGAATATTCAACACAGAAGATGATTTATTGTATTGTAATGAGAACCTCGCTCTCTCATCCACTCTCTCTCTCTCTCATCTCTTTACCACACTCTTGCCTTCTCTCTCTTTCCCACTCTCTTTACTTCTCTCAGGCCTGCTCCAGCTGTGTCTGGCAGCTCTGAACAGGGCCTGGCACCCATACCCTTTACAATAAACTGCAAGTTCCACAGCCTGGCTTCAGAGATCTCTCCAGATCCCTTGGAAGGTGAGACCACCTGGAGACCAGAGGAGACCAGCTGGATCTCCAGGCACAGATGATGATTGGCACAGCTGAGTCTGTGGGAAGCTCCCATAGCTCCTTCCTTCTCCCTCCCTGTTGACAGCTCCCTCCCTCCAGTCCTCAGACCCTACCTGTGGTAGTTGGTGTTCTACAGGTGTTTTAACATAAAAGTTAGATTTCCTATGTTAGTTAGTTATAATGGTTTCTCCCATGTACCCCATTTTGTTCCCCCTAATGGTTCAGTCCTAAATTGTTTACCACAAAGTTTTCCCGCCACTTGTCTGCCCGTCAGTGTGTCAGTCTCCCTGCTCCTCCCCTCATTCCCTTCTAAGCCCTTGTCAATCTCACTTGTACTACTCCTACTCTTGTCAGACTCTGTAGTCACTCCCCATGTATTCTCAAATGTTCTGTGTTAGTCAGCTATGTCTCAATGGTTGATTGGTTTGTGAGGCTTCTTCCCTCCCCTAAATGATCCTTATTGGAGTTGCTGAGTGATCTGTTCCTCCCCTAAGATCCCCTCACTGGGTGAGAGTTGTATCCACCCCTTGCACCATCCCCTCTTTAAAAATGCTAGTCAGACCTGTTAAAAATTGAGACGACAATTTGCCAAGTAAAACCAATTGAGAATTTATTGATTACAGTGGGCAAGACAATAAGCAAATCAGCACTGGGCGAGGGGAGTCTCCGCTCCGCCACTGTCACACCCTTCTGATTTTCTGTGGAGTTCTTATACAGTCCTGCTTCCGGGTTGATGTGTAGTACTCTGCATATTCTTCTTTTGTGTTTAGGTGGTCATAGTCCACTTCCCGGGGTCTGAAGATGAAGGTTGGTAATTTTCCTTTGTCTGATTCCTGGAATTTTTAGGCTCAATCTGCTGAGTTCCTGGAATCCTACGTTTACTGAGCGGATAAGCTGATACTGTGTTATCAATCATAGCAAACCCCCCACCCACATTAACAGTTTACTAAACAGATAAACAAATGTTTGTGAAACTGATTGTCTTTTTGGTTTCACCTTCCTTATCCTTTAAAGTCTGGAAATTTACTTAAACAAACTTGAGGTGATGCAGCAGTCTTACTGGAATAACTTTGTCAGTTTTGATGAACAAACTTAAAGTTTTAACCCATTACAATTCCCCCCTTTTTCTTTTTAACCATTTTGTTCATCAAATCGTTTCAGTTCTTGTTTTGCTAGCTCTTAAACAGCATCAAATGTGCAACTTCTAAACGTCTTTTTACTATGGCAATTAATCTATAAAAGGCATGGCCCAAAAGTGAGCCCGAGTAGTGTATCTACTGCTCTCTCTTCTTCTGGGAGCCAAGATTCTTCTATCATTCAACTGTCCTTGTTCTAAATACAATTAACAATCAAAACACAAGGCAAAATAAACAAAAGCAGTAAAAATCACACCCAATATTCTTATAACATGTGTTACAAAAGTACAGGCTAGACCACCAAGTATGTCCAGAAAGCGCTAATAACTTTTCTTAAACTCAGGCAAAACGATGATTGTTTAGTTTGATTAGCAAACATTACTCATGTTTTCTTTTTGGTGGGTTAAAGCATGTTACTTCTGTGATACCAGCTCTTACAGCACTAAGAAATACAATAAAAAATAAGTTTTATTTTTCCTTTCCCTTTTTCTTTTCCTTCCTTTTTCTATCAACCTTTAGCTTTACTCCTGGCTGTTGTAGTCTAAAGTCCTGTAATTCTTTTATACATTGATCTAATGCGTTATCAGGATTTCCTTTAATGGGCCCTACAATAGAACGCTGTGTTGAGGGCACCAATCTCCTACACCTTGCGGAAGGTATATAAGACCTACTTTGAGCTTTAACCTTTTTTATAGTAAGCTTTATCTCCCACCAATAGTGAGCCAAAATCTTCTGTTCAGGAGATTCGTAAAAATCTAAAGCCGAAGCGGTATCCAGCCCCGTCTGCCTCCTCAGGTCCCTCTGCCAGCTATCAAATGTGTGCTTGTGCTGGCATGTGTTGCACCATAAGTGCCAGAGCAAAGATTGTTCCACCCAAAAGGTTTTACCACAACCCCCACAATACAGTGCTACCCAAGTGGCACAATACGGGCTATAACACTCAAGGCAGTTTTTCCCTGCTGGTCCCCTTATGTAAAAAGGCGATAATGATTCAACAGTGTCAATCAATTCCTTAGCCGCTTGGCGGTGTGTCACGGCCCTGTCGACGGCTTTCGAGTGTCCTTTCAGTTGTATCAGTAGTGGCCGCAGGATCAGGGGTAGCTTCTCCTCTAATCGCTCCTTGTCTGCCAGCTTGTCCACCTGCCGTTGCATTGAAAGCAGGCTTGGTCCACTTTGCAGGTAGTTATACAGCTCCTGTAGGGGTAGAAACACAGGGATATGCCCTTCCCCAATATAAAACTCTGGCAGAACCTTATCCACTCAGGTTACAACATTTAGAAGAGAAAAACCAGAACCTGCCAGGTCGGACGGTAGATATTGCCTCCGGATTTAAATATTTGCCAATTCATTCCTCAACTTAGTGACTGTTCCCTTTTTCCTTTTAGGAGTTCATGCTCTGCCTGTTCCATAATCCTTCTCTTTGTTAGGCTAGAATCGATTCCTCCACAGGTACTTACCACTCTGCCTTTGCTTGTCAACTCGGTTGCCTCGAGCTACGAGAGAGGTATAGTCTTCTCGGCAGCAGAGGTATTTCTTCAGGAGGGTCTAACCTATCACTGTTATGCTGTTTCGGAGAGAAGGAGCTCATTATCAAAAGGTACGAGGGATAGGATTACAGGGGCACCGTCTATGATTTTGCCAAGAACTTGACTCCCCCCTTTTTCTTTTGTGGCTGATTCTACCGTCTATCTTGACAAATTTTACATTTACACCCTCTACTGTGGGGTTAATGAAGTCTTCTTCCATGATTTAATGAATATACAATCACCCGGTTTAAATGTGGTAGTCCATTTTTCAGGTTTCTTCACAAGACTTTTGGTTCTGCTGGCATGAAATTCACCTTCTTTCTGTGGTGGTCTTTTGGGCTATCATGCTCTTTTCCGCAGTTCTTCCCTATATCGCATTAGGGTGGTCAAGTATGTGTTAATCTGCTGGTCCCTGAGGCTGGGGTGGTCTTGGAGTGTATCCCGTACAGCATTTCGAAGGGGTAAAACCCCACATCAGCCCTAGGCTTGGCGACTGCAGCAGGACTCCAAGGGCTGCTGGGGTGGTTCGTGTCCCGATCCACTCCAAGCCGGCACCGAGCACTTCTCGCGGAGTAATCGGTCGTCCCCGACATCCCGCGCCTGTTGGACAACTGCCAAGGTAAGCCCGAAGGTGCTTTATATTGGAAAAAGGTGATAATTGGATTTGGATTTGGTGGTTGGTAAAAAAAGCTTAGGCTCCGGCTATAAGACGTCTAAGGACGCAGGACCGGAACTCGCCTCCTGTTTGTTTTAGGGAAGGACGGCGAGAAGGTATATTGGTTTAAGGTATATTGGGTTTATTGGGATTAATAGTGGAATTAAAGGCTGTAATATGATGTCTTTTAAAACTTTTAAAACCTTAGTGCAAGCCAATGGTAAAATACCTGGAAATATACCATTAGGTTGTATATTGAAACGGTGGAAAAGTGAGGGGTATTATCAAGAATTGGATAAAAGTAAAATGATAGATTATTGTAATCATTGGTGGCCTGAATATGAGATTGGGGAAGCGGGATGGCCGGTGAATGGTACACTGGAATTGGGGATAATGGAATCTTTGATGCAATTTTTAAGGAGAAATGAGAAATGGGATGAAATACCATATTTGGATTTGTTTTTCGTTTTATATCGGAAAGAGGAATGGCAAAAGGAATGTGGTATCTTGGTTTTAGAAGTGAATGATGAAAGGGAGTGTGTGGGATGTAAAGAAAGAAAGGAGCGTAATTTGTATCCTTCAGTCGAGGAAGATTTGTCTTATTGTATAGCACCTCTGAGGGTTCCGGTTGCTCCTAATGTGCCCCCTGGTCCCCCTGCGGATATAGCTATAAAAACGAGATCTAGTGAGAGTGATAGTGATGGTGGTGATGGTGAAAAGAATGAGAGTGTTAAAAGAACTCCGTTAGCAGGGCGGACTCGCAAGGGAAGGAAGGGGCAGAAGGGGCCACAGTTAATTGCGCCGTTAAGGGAAGCTGTGGGACCACAGGGAGAAAGGATACTTATAAAGGTGCCTTTCTCCCCCGGGGATTTGGTAATATGGAAGTAATCAGCGGGGAGTTATCGGGAGGATCCTGAAAGGGTGGCAAGGGTGGTTAAAATGGTAATAAAGACTCAGAATCCGGACTGGAATGATTTACAGGTATTATTAGATACTATAATGGATTCCACGGAAAAGGAAATGGTTATTAGAGCCAGTAGAGAAAAGGCTCGTGAGGAAATTCGGTTGAGACAACTAAATGAGACAGTTGATGAATTGGTACCAAGTGAGGAACCTAAGTGGGACCCAAACTCTACGGGAGGAATAAGGGCTGTAAAACGATATCAGGAATTGTTGGTGGAAGGAATTAGGACAGGAATACCTAAGACTATGAACTGGTCTAAGTTGTCTTCGGTCAAGCAGGACAAGAATGAGTCTCCGTCTGCCTTTTTAGAATGATTAAAAGACATGGCTCGGAAGTTTACTAATTTAGATGTAGAGGATCAGTCAGGAAAACTTCAATTGGCATTGTTGTTTATGGGGCAATCACAAGAGGATATTAGGAAAAAGTTACAAAAGCTGGAAGGAGAGGATACTAGGAGTTTGGATAAAATGCTGGAGGTAGCGTGGAAGGTATACAACAACAGGGAAAAAGAAACTGCAAAAAGACAACAAGCTACTATTCTGGCTGTAATGCAACAGACAGGGGCAGGAGGAAGACCCATTAGGGGTCGAGGTCGGGGAGGAGCTAATCGCGGACAAAGGGGGTTGGCAAGAGGTCGGGGAGGATTTGGGTTTGCACCTAACATGGGGAGGTTGGATCCAAACCAGTGTGCGTTTTGCCGACAATTGGGACACTGGAAAAATGAATGCCCGGTTAGAGGAGGTATGGGCATGGGAAACATGGGATTAAGGACAGGTCCAATGGGGAATGCTCCTGCGGGAGGATTCACGGGAGGACCAGCAGAAGTCGCTCAAGCACTAGTTTTGGGAAACTATCAGAATCAAAGCTGACTAGAAAAGGATTTAAGGGTAGTTTTAGAAATAGATGGAAAGGATCAAGAATTTATGGTAGACACTGGAGCTACTTATTCTGTACTCAATAGATGATTGGGACCTTTGAGTGACACAACGGTACAGGTGGCGGGGGCAACAGGGAAGCTAGAGGAACAACCATTTTTACAACCTTTAAATCTTAGGTTTGGGGGGAAGGAATTAGATCACCAATTTTTGTATATGCCAAACTGCCCCACACCCCTTCTTGGCAGAGATTTGTTGTCCCGACTTAATGTGAAAATAATATTTGAAGGGGGAAGGGTGAAATTGGAAATACCTGAGGAACAAATAGCAGGCATTTTTGTGATCAAGGAAGTGGATGCCTCTCCTATTCCAGAAGAAATTGAGCAGGCTGTAGTACCCTGGGTATGGGAGTCAGGGGTCCCCGGAAAATCTAAAGCTGCGCAGCCAGTAAAGGTGGAACTAAAGGAAGGGGCCCGACCAGTGAGGATAAAGCTTGAAGCTTGAGGCAAGGAGGGGAGTAGCCCCGTTAATTAAACAATTTTTGGCTCAAGGAATATTACAGGAATGTGAATCGGAGTATAATACTCCAATTTTTCCAGTAAAGAAACCTAATGGTAAGTACCGTTTGGTACAGGACTTAAGGGCTATTAATGAAATAGTGAAAGACATACATCCAGTTGTTGCTAATCCTTATACCTCGTTAACATCTGTATCGGAGGATTTTAAATGGTTCTCGGTGATTGACTTTAAAGATGCCTTCTTCTGCATCCCACTGGCAGTAGAGAGTAGGAAATATTTTGCCTTCGAGTGGGAGAGTCCTGATTTTGGGAGAAAGAAGCAGCTTACGTGGACCAGAATCCCACAGGGATTTAAAAACAGCCCTACTATTTTTGGAAACCAACTGGCCAAGGAGCTGGAGGAATGGAGAATAACCCAGGTAACAATATCCCCATCCTTGTATGTAGTCCTGCAGTATGTGGACGACATTTTTCTGGCTACTAAGGAAAGGGAAATGTGTGTGGAATTAACAATTAAATTACTCAACATGCTTGGCCAAGCAGGGTATCGGGTTTCTAAGGAAAAAGCTCAGTTGGTCAAAAATAGCGTTATTTACCTTGGTTGTGAGATCACACAAGGGCAGAGACGTTTGGGAGTAAACCGAATAGAGGCAATATGTGCTATTCCTTTGCCTCGTAACCATCAGGAATTGAGATCTTTTCTAGGAATGGTGGGATGGTGTCGACTGTGGATCATGAATTTCGGTCTTTTAGCCAAGCCACTGTAAGAGGCCTTGAAGTAGCATCGGTTGGAGTGGACGACACAGCAAAAGAAGGCCTTCCAGGAATTGAAGCAGGCACTAAAGGAGGCCCCAGCCCTAGGACTCCCTGACCTGACCAAGGAATTCCAGTTGTACATGAATGAGAGGCAAAAACTGGCATTGGGGGTCCTCACCCAGAAGGTGGGATCCTGGAAGAGGCCAGTGGGATACTTCTCTAAACAACTGGATTCGGTAAGTTCCGGGTGGCCCTCGTGTTTACGAGCCGTGGCGGCAACAATAATTCTTATTCAAGAGGCCTGGAAATTAACTTTTGGGGCAAAAATGAAAGTGTTTGTTCCCCATATGGTCATGGCCGTTTTGGAGCAAAAGGGGGGTCACTGGCTATCATCCAGTCGAATGTTGCAATACCAGGCCATCCTGAGAGAACAGGATGATACTGAAATAAGGACTACTAATCATGTTAATCCAGCAGAGTTTTTACACAGTGACCAGGAGGCTGGGGGATTGGTGCACGATTGCATAGAGGTAATTGAACAAGTATATGCCAGCAGACCCGACCTAAAGGATGAACCATTGGAAGAACCTGAATGGGAACTGTACACTGATGGATCCAGTTTTGTTGAGAATGGGACTCGCTATGCTGGGTATGCAGTGGTAACATTGGATCAGGTAATAGAGGCAAAGGCTTTGTTACCTGGAACTTTGGCCCAGAAGGCAGAGGTGATTGGACTCACCAGAGCCCTGTATTTGAGCAAGGACAAAAGGGTTAATATCTGGACACATTCTAAATATGCCTTTGGTGTGGTTCATGTACATGGGGCGTTATGGAAGGAAAGGGGGCTTTTGAATTCACAGGGAACCAACATCAAGCACCGGGAAGAAGTGCTACAGCTACTGGATGCGGTACACAGTCCCAAAGCAGTTGCAGTAATGCATGTTAGAGGACATCAGACTGCGGAAGGAGACGTTTACAGAGGAAATCGATTTGCTGATGTTACAGCACAGCAAGTGGCACGGGAAGTATGGACTCAAATGGCATTGGTACCGGTAAGAACAAATCCGGCTACCCCATACCTGAATCAGGAGCCCAAATATTCAATAGAAGATGGAAAACTAATAAACTTCCTAGGGGCACAGAGGAATCAACTTGGGTGGTATGTTACACCAATGGGACAAATAGTGGCACCTACCCGCATAATGAAATTTATTTTGGAATCAGAACATAATAAATGTCATTGGGGGGCAGAAGTATTGGTAAAATTTTTGAAGAATGAGATAATCTCTAATCAGATGTTAACAATGGCAAAAAGAGTTAATGCAATGTGTCCAGTATGTTTGAAAAATAATCCAGTAGTTAGGAGACAAATACAAATGGGAAAGTTGCAAGTCGGGCCACAACCAGGAGATTACTGGCAAGCTGATTTTTCTGAATTGCCTAGGGCACAGGGATACAGATACTTGTTAGTGTATGTATGTACATTCTCAGGGTGGCCGGAAGCTTTTCCATGTAGAACTAATCAGGCTAAGGAGGTGGTAAAAACCTTGTTAAAAGAAATAATACCAAGATTTGGAGTACCTTTAGGATTGTCATCAGATAGGGGTCCGCATTTTATAGCCGGGGTAGTGCAGGAATTAGCACGAATGTTAGATATAACCTGGAATTTGCATACCCCCTGGAGACCTCAGTCTAGTGGGCAGGTGGAAAGGATGAATCAAACCCTGAAAGGACAAATCAAAAAGATTTGCCAGGAAGCTAAACTGCACTGGCCTCAAGCTTTGCCTTTGGCCCTACTCAGGATTCGAATTAAACCAAGGGAAAAGGTAGGCGTAAGTCCATATGAGATATTATATGGCAAACCATATCATGCAACTGTATTAAAAGGGGAGGTACATATGAGTGGGGACCAGGCAATTGCAGAGTATGTTATGTCACTTAATAAGATCTTGAATTCTTTAAGAAATACGTTACAGTGGAATAGACCGCTCACGCTGGAGAATTCTGTCCACGACATCCAGCCTGGGGACCAGGTGTACGTCAAGAAATGGATCACGGATCTGCTACGGGAATCATGGAGTGGACCCCACCAGGTGATGATGACAACCTACACGGCGGTGAAGGTCCAGGGGATGGATGCTTGGATCCATTACACCAGGGTAAAGAAGGCACCGTTCCAATGGGAAACCCAGATAGTGTCTCCAACCCGGATGATCTTCCGCGCAAAGCCTCCTTCTTAATTATATTACTGCTAGTGATCATGAGACTAGTACCCGTTCAAGGGTCTACTCTAGTACAGGTTGAAGAAACAAAAGTTACAGTCATGGAAGGGATGGATGTTCAATTAACTTGTGTTATCTTTGACAGCCAGAAAGTTGAGGCCGGTGAAGTTATTGCAATATGGCAATGGGGGGCTGAAAGAAGCCGAGGCAAGATAGGAGTCGGTTGGGATCAGGATAAACAACAAGGAAACACGGTACTGAATCTTACCAAGGTAACCGCAAACGATACGGGAGAATATACATGTTTGGTCAAAATACGGGATAGTTTTGATTACAAAAGAGTGAGTATGAGGGTTTTGCCATGGACAGGGGATCGTGCTGAAAACATAAAGGTTAATCCAGTATCAATGGCAGTGGACATGTGGGATGGGCCACCTCTCAGAATAAATTGTCCCTTCCTAGTAAGATCAAGATATCAAAGGAGCCTTTGGGTCAAATGGTGAAAGCAAAATAGGGAACTGACCTGGGACAGAATAGAGGACGGGACCAGTTGGTGGGAGAAGGAAGGCAAAGGTTGTGGGTGGTCGAGTGTCACTAATCCTAGAATAGGAAATGCATGGTGGAGGCATGACAGAATGATGTTATCCTTACAGAGACACGGTAGAAGGAGTAGACAGGAGGTTAATGATACAATAGAACGAAATACTGAGCAGGAAAACTTAGTGGTAGGATTAATCAGAGATTTTGGGATCATGCAGAATGTGACTAAAATAACAGCTTGCTCGCCATTACCACAGGCTGCAGGTGAACCAATTCCCTGGGGAATAACACCGGTAACCAAAATGCCTGAAACATTCAAGAATGTTTCATGGTCCTGCCAGTCAGTTCCCAAACCAGTAGATGTATGGAGGGATTTGTGTATGACCATTCGGGCTATGACTAGAGAGGAATGTGAAAAGAAATCCAATCATTATGGTTGGATTCAAAATACCAGGAGGTGTTTAATTGCAACCCCAATAGATGAGCCATGCAATACAGTACGAATAAGAAGGAAATCCCAATGAAATGAGATGAGTTGTCAGAATGTCACACAGAATTTTGACACCTGGAATAATTGGAAGACATTATGGGGACCTAGTGTTTTGGAACACTATAATTACCTTGGGGAAGTACAATGGTGCATCCAATGGTCAGGAGTAAAGAATCAGTCATATTATAGGGCCCTTATCACGTCTACATCTTCCCGAGAGTTCAGACCGCAGAAAGAGGATTGGAATTGTACTGAGGTTTTTACATGTGATACACCGGAAGACCGAATCGGATTGGTACCGATGAAAATGGCATTAAAGTGGGGATGCGAGTGTAGGGGGTATGATCACACGGTTAGCAGAGAGTCCATGGATGGACCTATAGATTGCAGATATACTACTGTGCACAGTCCTGGAAATCTAGTCTGGGTGTTGGGACACGGACAGTGGACCACACATTTACCTCTAGATGGATCAGTAACACAAATCACCCTAGGGGTTCCCACATTGTGTCCATACTGGAAACAGAATAGATTGATCCAAAGGAAAGGACTCAGAAAGAGGGAAGAATACCTAGAGGAACAGTGGCATGAACCTGGCTCAGGAGTACAATTTGGATGGATATTGGAGTCATTATTCCCTCCGGTAGCGACATATCGAAACAGGGAAATGCTCAACAATTTGTTAGGACAGACAGAAAGGTTGGCAGCAGCTACTAAGAAGGGATTTAAAGATCTAAATTTGCAATTGCAAGCTACATCAAGAATGACCCTACAAAACAGAATGGCATTGGATTTGCTACTGTTAAAAGAGCATGGAGTTTGTGGTTACCTGAGTAGGAGAATAGATCATTGCTGTGTACACATTCCAAATGTTACACTTGAAGTTGAGAAAGATATTTCTCAACTGGCAGAAGTGGAAAGAAAAACCAAGAAAATTGAAAAAGAAGCACAGAATAATTGGATAGGAGCAGTATTTGATTCTTTGGGGCTTCACCTGTCTGGCTGGATTACATCTGCTATACAATATGTACTAATGTTTTTAGTATTTTTAGTGACTATATGGATTGTATATAGATGCCTCTTAGGTGTGATCGAAAAGGAAAAGAGGCGATCTCTCCGGTTGCTGAAGGCGATGACCTGCGGGCGGCAGAATGAAGAACACTCCCCACCTCGTTATGAAGATGTTACTGTCAATACTGTTGATTGAGCATCCTTGCAGCAGGACTGAAGGATGCTCAAAAGGGGGGAAATGTTGGAAAAGAAATGAAATTTAGCAAAATATTTAATTATAGTGAGTTGTGTGTGAACTGGTTTGTTAAAAGGTAGTTTTGTAGCCGTTGAAAAGTGTGTTGAGTTTTGTGTGTAACCTAGCAGGTAGTCTTAGGGATTTAATAAATAATTAAACTAGTGCAGGAAAGTAAGAATGCTAACCTGTCTGGAGGCAGCATACAATGCTCTTAGAATAAGATAAGCAGAGGATTAATGATCTTGTTTGTGAACCAAGGAATGTATCACAAGGGATCTGTGACCAGGCAAGGGGAACGGAGAACTGTTTCCTGGAGGCTTTGTTGTGAATCGCATGTATAAGAGGGAAGCACCCATACGTGAATTTGGGGGGCTCGGATTTTGGGACTGAGTCCCCCAGTTCCCCGGGCCCTTAATAAAGCACCCACAAAACTTATCCGAGTTTTGTGTCATTTATCAATCGGGCAACAGGCTGAGTTCTGATATTTAATAGTACCAAAGGTAAACACTTGATTCATAACGACTTTGTTTCTGTCATCAATTTGGTGAGTTGCTTCTTTATTTCCCCATTCATCCTCTCAACTTTTCTTATGCCACGGAGTGTGATGGTCTCATTGTATCCCCATTATTTTCATTACTTCCTGAAAAACTTCAGACACCAAAATGTGGTCCTCTATCAGAGTCAACTATTTCTGTGACCTTATATTTTGGTATAATATTTTCAAACAAAATTTTAACTCCTCAAACCAGGTCTAGCAGGTATCGATGTCTCCCTACTTCAGCCAGTTTAGTAAAATCAATCAAAATGTGTGTAAATAGAGGTCTGCCAACCCGCCCCGAAGGGACGTTTTCGAAATGGGCTTTGTTCTCCTTCAAGGCAGGTTACACATCCTCTGATTACATGTTTGTTAGGTTATGTACCCTTATTATTCTTAAAATTTATTTCTTACCTATTTTCCCAAAGGCTTCTCTAATTACAGAATGATATCTGTCTATTCCCCTTTAACACCCTTTATAAAATTTTGTCGGAAATCTTTTCCTGGTGGTGATGGACTTGCCACTGCTCCCAGCAAACTTCAAAGGCATACAAAAGGATTATTCACTCTATGCATACCACTTAACAAAATAAGAATCAGGCACATAAAAAATTTTGTCATGCTCTAAAATAATTTTGAATGATTTTTTACAATAAACAAAAAGAGTAACAAGAATAACATATACACAAATTTAATCAGTATTAACTGCCCACCAAGCCTGTTCTCCATTCTCAATCAATTGTTATATTCTTTGAACAGGTGTAGGCTCTAATGGAAATTTCTCTGATATTCATGTTAACATTTTACACACAAATTATAAAATAAGCACTTAGCATAAATTTATCTAATGTCACTTAAACCCAATAACACTTAAAACATTTGAGCTTAACCAAACTTAACATCACTAAAACTTATCTTTACTTAAACTTAACAGAAATTAAACTCAACAGAATTTGAACTTAGTAGAACTTAGTTTAGCAGACCTTAACTTTTACAAAACTTAAATTTTAAAGAACTTAAACAGATTTTCAAATCAACAGAACTTACATGTAAAATCACTTAAATTTAACAGAACTTAACTTTAACACAACTCAACCGACTTTAAATTCTGCACAACTTAAACTTAAAAACACTTTAACTTAACAGGAATGAAACTTTAATTATTTAACTTTAACAGTATTTAACCCTTAATGACACTCAATAGACAATTTAACTTTCCACCACCGGAGTTTCTGGGCTTCTGATGCACTTTGTCAAACAAAACACACATATCCAACACTCACACAGTTTGGCCAAACTACATAAAACATACATTGCTTATTATAAAAACTTCTACCCTAACTTATTTGCTTTTATCACTTCAAATTGTAATCCTAAAAAGCACATTCATGTACTATGGTACATGAATGCAAATGACAAAATGCAAAATTTCTGAAAGCATATTTTTATCTTTAGTATGAGCCTTCTCTGAGAGGCTCTAACACATTTTGGTTCACAGCACGTATTGAGCAATAAAATGTTTGAGGTCTTTAACGCCTCGCTCACCTCTTTCATGCAAATTCTGCCTCAGGGCAAGCTGAATGGGTTTCTCTAATGATGGGTCTTTTTCTACTAACATCTTAACTACCATGCTAAAGGTTTCACAGTCTTGTTTGTAGGCCTGTTCAATTTCCCTTGGTTTAGTTGTAATTGTTTTTAACCTATCTAGAGGCTGCCCGTCTGTTAGATTTAACTCTATAATTTTTGTCTCGCTGTGGAGGCCAGATTCATTGTCTGTATTCTGCAGTTGAGTCAATAATTCCTGATCAACTGGAGCATTTGTGACATCAACATTTCCCTGATTATTTAGTTGTATTTACCACAGGGAAAGCTTGTATTTCACTCATAGTATTCAGGAAGTCATCATCCTGATGATCTATTGCCTCCCTTGCAATTGCTTGCCAATTTACCCACGAAACCCTATTTTCAGACCCTCTATTTACATCCTGCATCCATTCATCTTTCTCATCCCACTTCCTCTTACTGCATTCCATCTTAACGTGTCCTTTATTCCCACAATAAAAACAAACACTCTCCTTCCTCCGCTCAATCCTCGGAGTTCCAACTCCTTCCCTTCTTGCATACACCTTCTGAGCTTCCCTTAGGAGCTCGTTCAATCCTCTGTCCTCCCAGTTGTCTAGTTTTTCAAGTTTCTTTCTGATATCTTCCCATGATTTAACCACAAAATGCATCTTTAGAAAAGATTGTCCTGCTGGACTGTCTGGGTCCAGTCTTGAATACATCTGTATGTTTCGCCTAAGTCTTTTTAACCAGTGTGTAGGTGCTTCATCTTTTCTCTATTATTGATTACCTTGTAGATATTTTTCTTCTGTTTCTTATTAATTTCTTTGTCGATATTTTGTCCCTTAAGGGGAACTGAAGTAAACCCAATCCCGGCTTGAGCACCCGCATCGGCATTTCCCTCAGGGGATAGAGGTGCAGCCTTTTGGTTTTACTTCGAGTCAGTGGTCCCCAATCGTCTAGATAACCATCCGGGAAGGGGACGGGATCCCCCTCCTGACTCCCGGTTTGAACAGGGGGTGCATTTGGTGGGGGAGGAGTATATGATGGTGATATTAAGGGAACCTCCTCCTTCTTATTATTTTTATAATTTACGCAGTCATCTTTCTCCCTTAGGGGGTACATTTGCTCATTGTTAATTTCTGAAGGACATAATTTTACACTTAATTTGCCTTTAGATACCTCTATTCCTATTCTGAATTCAATCATAAGATCCTGCCCTAAAAGATTATAATTGGCTTCTGGGACCAGCAATAGAGACCCTGTTCCCATTTTGGAGGGTCCTTTATTTATTACGTCTTTTATTATAGGTACCCCGAAGGATTCCCCTTTAAATCCTTTCAGCTGCACCATTTCTGTGGAAAGGGTGCAGCCTTTGGGGAGAGTTCGAATTGTGGATCGCTCGATCCCTGAGTCCACAAGGAACTCGTGGATCTGTTGCTGGGCACCTGTCATAAGTTTTATCAGGGGCTTCTCTTTTTCTCCCAGCAAATAGAACTCCTGGTCTTGAAATCGTTTCCCATTCTTTTCCCTCTTTTGGCATGTTCATTTTAGGTGTCCCCTCTCCCCACAATAATAGCAAACAACCACTTGATCTAACATGAATCCCAGCGGACCGTCTCTAGGCGCTGGGGGAAGTTTACCAAGTTTATCAGATACAGACAGCTTACTTCTTGCCTGTCCCATCCTCTGGAGTATGCCCGCCCGTCTTATGGAGTATACTCACACAACAGATCTGCTTTCACTTCCCCTGGTTCATGGCCCATGCTCTCGCGAGCAGTGGAAAACGCACGACTGAGGGCCCGCAAGCGCTTGGGGAATCCGAGCTGCCAGTTCCCCTCTCACTCGCAACACTCCAGGTTACCCGACCCAAACCAAACGATCACTGCACGATACTTACGCGTCCTGTTGTCCTGCGTCTTCGTCCAGACCTTTGTGCACAAAGTTTACAGGGTCGACTGGTTCCCTTTGCTTAGTGCCTTAAATTTGGGTTCGTGGGTAGGGTAGAAGGGAAACGTCAGATCCGAGACCACCAGGGCTGGTGCAATAAAAATAAAATTGGTAAAATCCGCCCTCCGCAATTATCCCTATCC
>JAYKTQ010000141.1:0-34193 GCA_036010785.1 Ammospiza maritima maritima
AGGACGACGACGAAGAGGAGGAGGAGCCTGGAGTGGGCGTGGCCAGCGCCGGGGGGCGGGGGCTTTGGCGCTGGAGGAGGCGGAGCTCGGCGCCGAGAAGGGAGGGGGCGGGGCCAGGAGGTTGAGGCGCGCCCGGGCGTTGCCCCGCCCGCCCCACCCCACGCGGGCCAGTCAGCGCCTGAGGGCGGTGACGTCGTCGGGTGACGTCACAGAGCTCAGACGCGCCCCCCGTGACGTCACAGCCCGGCGCGGCGATGTCGTCGTCGCCGCCGGTTGCGGCCGACGCGGCGGTGACGTCATCGCCGCCCGCCGCGACGTCGTCGCCGCCGCCCCCTCCTCAAGCCACGCCCCCCTCCCTCCCCGCCACCGCCCCCCTCCCCCGGTGACGTCATCGCCGTCTCCTCCTCAAGCCACGCCCCCGCCCTCTCCTCCCCCTCCTCCTCCTCCTCCTCCTGTGACGTCATCCCCACCTCCAGTGACGTCATCACCCACCTCCCGTGACGACACAGCCACCAACCCGCCCCTTCCCGTGACGTCATCACCCCCTCCTCCTCCCAAATCCCCGCCCCCGCCGTCATCACCAAAGGGGGCGGGGCCAGAGGAGCTTGGGCGCTCGGCCACACCCCCCCCGGTGGCTCCGCCCCCTCGGCGCCGCCGCAGCGCCGACGTCGAGATCCGGCTCGGCGGGAAATCCGGCCCGGCCGCCAAAGTGCTGCGCACCCTCCCCGGCCGATTGGTCACCGTCCTCGAGGCCCCGCCCCCCGGCTCCGAAAGGGGCGGAGCCTCCCGCGGCGCCCGCCGACGCCCCCGCGGCGCTGCTGCTGCACCCCCCCAGGCGGCCACGCCCCCTTCCTCAGTAGCATTGGCCCCGCCCACCAAGCGCCGCCGGGGCCGCCCGCCCAAGAGGAGGCTACTGGGAGGGGGCGGGGCCAGGGCCAGGCGGCGCCGCCCACCCGGGGCAGTGCAGCAGCGCTCCGGCCAATCGCAGGAGAGGGGGCGTGGCCGACGGCACGGGCGGCCAATAAGACGAGAAGGGGGCGGGGCCGGCGAGGAGTCCCCGCCCCGGAAGAAGCGTCGCGGGCGGCCGCCCAAGATGGCGTCGCCCGAGAGGGGCGGGGCTGAGGAAGGGGAGGAGTCAACGAGTCCCCGCCCACCATCGTCGACCCCGCCCAGATCCACCCGGGCACGCCCTGGGGCGCCTTTGGCTCCGCCCCTTCAGAGGGAGCCGCGGAGGAGGCCACGCCCCCCCCGATGACAGCAGCGAGGAGGGAGTGGCCGCATCGGGAGGGGGCGTGGCCCGGCGTAGGGAGCCCCTCCCACAACCCCCGGCGAAGAGGAGGAGAAGGGGCGGGGCGAATGAAAACCCCGCCCCCGCCAAAAGGAGGCGACGTGGGCGGGGCTCCCCATTGGCCCCGCCCCGCCGGATGCAGCCCCCCCGGCGCTGCGCTGGCCCCGCCCAGCCCGGGGGAGGGGCAACACCACAGGAGCCCCCTGGCGGGGTGGGGGCGGGGCTGAGGGGGAGGAGGGGCAAGACGTGATGGGCGGGGCAAGATGGTGGCGGCGGGGAATGGAGAAGATGGCCAACGGCAGGGGTCGGGAACAAAATGGCCGACGGTTTTGGAAAACAAAATGGCCAATGTTTGTAAAATACAAAATGGCTGACGGTTTTTGGAGAGGGACAATATGGCTGATGATTGTTGGATTGGGGGAAAATGGCTGACAATTGTGGGACACAAAATGGCCGACAATTGTGGGATACAAAATGGCCGACAGTTGTTGAAAAGGCACAAAATGGCTGCCGATTGCCGAAAGACACAAAATGGCTGATCCTTGTAAAACACAAAATGGCCGACAATTGTAGGAGGGTAACAAACAGACCGACGATTGTGGGACGTAAAATGGCCGACAGTTTTGGGGGACGGAGAAAATGGCCGACCATATCGGGGGAGAGACAAAATGGCCGATGATTGTGGGATACAAAATGGCCGATTCGGGCGGGACACAAAATGGCTGACACTTGTAAAACACAAAATGGCCGACAACTTTATGAGGGTAACAAAATGGCCGATAATTGTGGGACACAAAATGGCCAAGAGTTGTGGGGAAGGGACAAAATGGCTGACGTTTGTGGGAGGGAAACAAAATGGCCAACAGTTGTTGGAGAGGCACAAAATGGCCGACCGTGGTGGGGAAAGACAAAATGACCAAGGATTGTGGGATACAAAATGGCCGACATTCGTAAAACACAAAATAGCCAGCAATTGCGGGACAGGCACAAAATGGCCGACATTTGTGGGACACAAAATGGCCGATGATGATGGGGAAGGGACAAAATGGCTGATCTGTGGAAATTCCAATATGGCCGACAGGGTGGCCTTTGCTTGACCCCAATATGGCTGCCGTGGTGACCTTTAAATGAGCCCCGTGTGACCTTTGACCCCAATGTGGCCACAATGGTGGCCTTTCAATGACCCCAATATGGCTGCCATGAAAATGGGCGGGGTCACAAAATGGCCACCAGAGCAGTTCCAAAATGGCCGCCGGGGCTGACCTTTCAATGACCCCAATATGGCCGCCATGGTGACCTTTGACTGACCCCAATATGGCCGCCATGAAAAGGGGCGGGGTCACAAAATGGCCACCAGAGCAGTTCCAAGATGGCCGCCGGGGCTGACCTTTCAATGACCCCAAGATGGCCGCCACAGCGAATCCAAGATGGTCGTCTCGGCATATCGATGACGTCACATCCGGCGGCCATTTTGTGCCTCTGGGGTGGCCATCTTGAACCCGGGGGCCATCTTGTTTCTTGGCAGCCATCTTGATTTAAATCGTCACGTGACCTGGCAGCCATCTTGGCTTCAAACACTGGAACCCGGCGGCCATTTTGGTTCTCGGCAACCTCTGGGACTCCCGGCGGCCATTTTGTTTCCTGGCGGCCATCTTGAACCTAACACGCCACCTGGCGGCCATGTTGGACACAAGAAGATGCAAAAACTTGGTGGCCATCTTGATTCTTGGTGGCCATCTTGATTGCTGGTGGCCATTTTGCTATGAGCAGACCAAAAACACCCTGCAGCCATCTTGGATCCTGGCGGCCATCTTGACTACAAGCAGACCATAAAACCCGGCAGCCATCTTAGTTCTTGGACGCCATCTTGACTACAAGCAGACCACAACACTTGGCAGCCATGTTGATTCCCAGCAGCCATCTTGACTACGATCAGACTACAACACCTGGTCGCCATCTTGATTTCCGGCAGCCATCTTGATTTCCACCAACTCCCATCACTCCCGGCAGCCATCTTGATTACTGGCGGCCATCTTGACTACGAACAGACCACAACACCTGGCGGCCATCTTGATTCCTCGTGGCCATCTTGACTATGAGCAGACCAGAAATCCTAGCAGCCATCTTGATTTCCGGCAGCCATCTTGACTCCCACCAATTCCTGTCACTCCCGGCAGCCATCTTGATTCCCGGTGGCCATCTTGATTGCGAACAGACCACAACACCTGGCGGCCATCTTGATTCCCCGTGGCCATCTTGACTATGAGCAGACCAGAAATCCTAGCAGCCATCTTGATTTCCGGCAGCCATCTTGACTCCCACCAATTCCTGTCACTCCCGGCAGCCATCTTGATTCCCGGTGGCCATCTTGATTGCGAACAGACCACAACACCTGGCGGCCATCTTGATTCCCCGTGGCCATCTTGACTATGAGCAGACCAGAAATCCTAGCAGCCATCTTGATTTCCGGCAGCCATCTTGACTCCCACCAATTCCTGTCACTCCCGGCAGCCATCTTGATTCCCGGTGGCCATCTCGACTACAAGGTGACCACAAAACCCAGCGGCCATCATGGTTTCTTCCAACTCCCGTGACTTCCAGCAGCCATCTTGATTCCCAGCGGCCATCTTGGCTACAAGCAGACCTCAACACCTGGCGGCCATCTTGCCCCTCGGCGGCCATCTTGTGTCAGGACCGTGCCAGCATAGTCGGGGGGGTTGGGTGGGCGGGGTCCTTGGGGGGTGGGGGAGGGGCGTTTTCCCCTCCCCCCTCTTGTTGTAAAATTGGTTCCTTTTGAACCCAATCTATGCAAATGTGCTTTGTGCTGGGCCGGGGGGGCGGGGACCAAGGTTTTGGGGGTGGGGGAGGAGTCACGGAGGGGTCGTTCCTGCCCCTCCCCCACCCTGTTGAAGGTTTTTCTGCCATGAATAAAAAAATGGGTTAAAAAATCCCGGTTTTGGGGAACCCCCATGGGAAAAAGATTTTGGAGCGGGAGAATGGATTTGCGGTTTCTTTTTTGGTTTTTTGTTTACTTCTGGGTTTTGGGGGGGGAATTTGGGGGTTTTGGGGCATTTTGGGGGTGTCCAGGGGCTCCAGAGACGTTTTGGGGTTCTTTTAGGGGTTTGGGTGAAATTGGGATTTTTGGGGAATTTTTTGGAATTTTTGGGGGTCCCTAAGAGTTGGCAAAAAGATTTGGAGTTTTTTTAAGGGTTGGGGGAATTTTGGGGGGCTTTAAGGGTTTTATGGGGTCTTCCAATGAATTTTGGGGTTCCCAGAGAGATTTTGGTAGAGTCCCCATGGATCACAGAGAGACTTTGGGGTTCTTTTTAGGGATTGGGGTAATTTGTGGTTTTGGGATTTTTTGGGGGGGGTTTTTTTTGGAATTTTTGGGAGTCCCTAAGAGTTGGCAAAGAGGTTTTGGATGTTTTTTAAGGGTTGGGGGAATTCTGGGGACTTTTGGGAGTTTTTTAGGGTTTTTTTTTTTTACATTTTGGGGTTCCCAGAGAGATTTTGAGGGGTCCGCAATGGATTCCAGGAAGGTTTTGAGGTTCTTTTAAATGTGGGGGAATTATGGGGTTCCTGATTGGGGATCCCTGATTTGGGGTTTGGGGTCGCGGATTTGGGATTTGAGGTCTCTGGTTTGGGGTTTGGGGTCCCAGTTTGGGGTTTGGGGTCCCTGATTTTGGGTTTGGGGTCCCTGGTTTGGGGTCCCAGTTTGGGTCTCTGCTTTGGGATTTGTGATCCCCGATTTGGAGTTTGGGGTCTCTGGTTTGCATCCCTGATCTGGGGTTCCAGGTTTGGGGTTTGGGGTCCCTGATTTTAGGGTCAGGGCTGTGATGGGTTTGGGGTCTGATTTGGGGTTTGGGGGTCCCTGGTTTGGAATTTGGGGTCCCTGATTTGGGGTCAGGGGTCTCTGGTTTGGGTTCAGGGCCTGTGAGGAGTTTGGGGTCTCTTGTTGGGGTTTGGGGTCTCTGTTTGGGGTTTGGGGTCAGAGTCTGTGAGGAGTTTGGGGTCTCCGGTTTGGGGGCCTGTGAGGGGTTTGGAGCCCCTGATTTAGGGTCTGGGGTCTCTGGTTTGGGATTTGGGGTCCCTGGTTTGGGGTCAGGGTCTCTCAGGGGTTTGGGGTCCCTGGTTTGGGGCCTGTGGGGGGTTTGGGGTCCTGGTTTGGGATTGGGGGTCCTGATTTGGGATTTGGGGTCTCTTGATTGGGGTCTGGGGCCAGTTTGGGGTCCCAATTTGCAACCTGGGGTCCCTGGTTTGAGGTTTGGGGTCACTTGTTTGTTGCCAGGGGCTGTGAGGGTTTTGGGGCCCCTGATTTTGGGTTTGGGGCCAATTTCGGGCCTCTGGTTGGGGTTTGGGGTCCCTGGTTTGGAGTTTGGGGTCCTTGGTTGGGAGTTGGGGTCCTTGGTTGGAGTTTGGGGTCCCAGTTTGGGGTTTGGGGGGTCCCAGTTTGGGGTCAGGGCTGTGACGTGTTTGGGCTCCTTGGTTTGGGATTTGGGGTCCCTGATTTGGGGTCAGGGTCTCTGGTTTGGAGTCAGGCACTGTGAGGGGTTTGGGGTCTTATTTGGGGTCTCTGGTTTGGAATTTGGGGCCAGTTTGGGGTTCCAGGTTTGGGATTTGGGGTCCCTGATTTGGGGTTTGGTCCCGTGAGGAGTTTGGGGTCCCAGTTTGGGGGTTTGGTGCCCCCGGTTGGGAATTTGGGGTCGCTGGTTTGGGGGTTTGTGCCCCATATTTGCGGTTTGGGCCTGTGAGGGGTTTTTCTCTGGTTTGGGATTTGGGGTCCCAGTTTGGGGTTTGGGGTCTATGCTGTGGTTTGGGATTTGGGGTCCCAGTTTGGGGTTTGGGGTCTCTGATTTGGGGTCCCAGTTTGGGGTTTGGGGTCTCTGGTTTGGGGTTTGGGTCCCAGTTTGGGGTTTTGGGGTCCCAGTTTGGCGTTTGGGGGTCTCTGATTTGGGATTTGGGGTCCCAGTTTGGGGTTTGGGGTCTCTGATTTGGGGGTCCCAGTTTGGGGTTTTGGGTCCCAGTTTGGGGTTTTGGGGTCCAGTTTGGCGTTTGGGGTCTCTGATTTGGGATTTGGGTCCCAGTTTGGGGTTTGGGGTCTCTGTTTGGGGTTTTGGGTCCCAGCTTGGGGTTTGGGGTCTCTGGTTTGGGGTCGAGGCTCCGCCCCTTCCCTTTCCCGCCCTCTCCTCGCTCCCGCCCTTCCCCGTGACCGCCATGCCGGTGTTCCAGGCCCCGCCTCCTCCAGGCCTTCCTCCTCCTCCTCCTCCCCACACACGAAATCTCGCGAGATCACGCCCCTTCTGTACGAGATTTCAACGCCCTCACGACCGGAAGCTTTGCCCTCGATCCCGCCCTTCATGCAAATCTCGCGAGATTTCCGTCAGTATCGATGCGCGTTCTCGCGAGATTTCCCCCCCCCCCCCCCCCCGGCGTTTCCCCTCCTCCCCGCTCCAAATCTCGCGAGACCTCAGGGCGTCTCCGCAGGAGATCTCGCGAGATTTTAAACCCCCCTCCCCTCCCCTCCTTCCCTGCCCTCCCAAGTCTCGCGAGATTCTCAAACTCCCACGAGATTTCGCCGCTCTCCCGCCGCCCCTTTCCCAGATCTCGCGAGATTTAGAGTGAGGGGGGGCAGCCAGGCCTAGGCCGCTGCTGACCACGCCCATTTGTGGGCGTGGCTTCGGCAGAGGAGGCGTGGCCCGATCCATGACGTCATCCGCTTGTTCCCATTTCTGCCCTGCACCAACACTTCCGGTGCCGAGACCGCCATCTTGGATTTATGGTCACGTGGGGACTCGCGCGCGCCGCCATCTTGGTTCGTGGGCGCCGCCATCTTGGTTGGGCCGCAGAGGATGATGGGATTGGCCCCCCGCCCATCCCCCGCTTCCCCAAAATCACCGGGAAACTTTTTTTGGGATTTTTCGAACTTTTTTTTATCCAAACGGAGCCAAAACGAGGCAGGAACACAAAAAATTCCCCTTTTGGCCCCAAAACGCGCGCGGGGGAGGGGAAAGGGAGGGGGAGGGGCCCTAAAGGTCACCTGGGCACACCTGGGGTCGCCCCAAAGGTCACAGGGGGGTCCCTAGGCCTGCCCCGTATCCCAGGTGGCCCCAGCTGAGCTCAGGTGTGATGCCAGGTGTGCCCAGGTGGCACCAGGAGCCCTCGGGTGTGCCCAGGTGTACCTCAGGCACCCCCAGATGGCCCCAGGTGTATCCCAGGTGTGTCCCAGGTACCCCCATGGTGACCTCAGGAGGTCACAGATGTTCCCCAGGTACCTTCAGGTGCCTCCAGGTAGCCCCAGGTGTGCCCAGGTAGCCCCAGGTGTTTCCCAGGTGTGCCCAGGTGCTGCCAGGTCTATTCAAGGCACCCCCAGGTGTATCCAGATCTATCCCAGGTGTGCCCGGGTGTGCCAGGGGGGTCCCAGGTACCCCCAGGTGTATCCCAGGTGTGCCCAGGTGCTGCCAGGTGTGTCTCAGGTACCCCCAGGTCTATCCCAGGTGTATCCCAGGTACCCCCAGGTGTATCCCAGGTACTCCCAGGTGACCCCAGGTACCCCCAGGTGTATCCCAGGTGCCCCCAGGTGTATCCCAGGTGCCCCCAGGTACCCCCAGGTGTATCCCAGGTGCCCCCAGGTGCCCCCAGGTACCCCCAGGTGTATCCCAGATACTCCCAGGTGTGTCTCAGGTACCCCCAGATGCACCCAGATCTATCAGAGACACCCCCAGGTGTGCCCAGGTGTGTCTCAGGAATATCCCAGGTACCCCCAGGTGTGCCCAGACACCCACAGGTGTGCCCAGGTCTACCCACGGTACCCCCAGGTGTGCCCAGGTGTGTCTCGGGAATATCCCAGGTACCCCCAGGTGTGCCCAGACACCCGCAGGTGTGCCCAGGTCTACCCACGGTACCCCCAGGTGTGCCCAGGTGTGTCACAGGAATATCCCGGGTACCCCCAGGCGTATCTCAGATACTCCCAGGTGTGCTCAGGTGCCCCCAGGTGTACCCCAGGTGTACCCTAGCCATACCCACGTGTGCCCAGGTCTACCCAATGTACACCCAGGTGTACCCCAGGTGCGCCCAAGTGTTCCCAGGTGCATCTCAGGTACCCCCAGGTGTGCCCAGTTACCCCCAGATATGCCCAGGTCTATCCAAGGTACCCCCAGGTGTGCCCAGGTGTGCCCAGGTGTGGCCCAGGAAAATCCCAGGTACCCCCAGGTGTATCTCAGGTACCCCCAGGTGTATCCAGGTGTACCCCCAGGTGTATCCAGGTGTGCCCCAGCCATGCCCAGCTACCCCCAGGTACCCCCAGGTGTGCCCAGGTGCCCCCAGGTGTACCCCAGCCACACCCAGGTGTGCCCAGGTTTGCCCAGGTACCCCCAGGTGTACCCCAGCCGTACCCAGGCTCCCCAGGGTGTGCCCAGGTGTGTCTCAGGTACCTCCGGGTCTATCCCAGGTGCCCCCAGATATGCCCAGGTCTATCTGAAGCACACCCAGGTATATCCCAGGTGTGCCCAAGTGCCCCCCAGGTGTGCCCAGGTGTATCTCAGGTACCCCCGGGTGCCCCCAGGTGTATCCCAGGTGTATCTGAGATGCCCCCAGGTGCGCCCAGGTGTACCCTGGCCATACCCAGGTCTATCTGAGATGCCCCCAGGTGCCCCCAGGTGTATCTCAGATACCCCCAGGTGTGCCCAGATGTTTCCAGGAATATCCCAGGTGCCCCCAGGTGTATCCCAGGTGTATCTGAGATGCCCCCAGGTGTGTCCTAGCCACACCCAGGTGTACCCTAGATAGCCCCAGGTATGCCCAGGTACCCCCAGGTGTGCCCAGGTGTACCCTAGCCATAACCAGGTGTGCCCAGGTGCGTCACAGGAAGTACCCAGGTACCCCCAGGTGTGCCCAGGTGTGTCACAGGACATACCCAGGTACCCCCAGGTGTGCCCAGGTGTACCCCAGCCATACCCAGGTGTGCCCAGGTGTGCCCAGGTGTGCCCAGGTGTGCCCCAGCCATACCCAGGTGTGCCCAGGTGTGCCCTTGCCATACCCAGGTGTGCCCAGGTGTGCCCCAGCCATACCCAGGTGTGCCCAGGTGTACCCTAGCCATACCCAGGTGTGCCCAGGTGTACCCTAACCATACCCAGGTGTGCCCAGGTGTGCCCTTGCCATACCCAGGTGTGCCCAGGTGTGCCCCAGCCATACCCAGGTGTGCCCAGGTGTACCCTAGCCATACCCAGGTGTGCCCAGGTGTACCCTAACCATACCCAGGTGTGCCCAGGTGTACCCTAGCCATACCCAGGTGTGCCCAGGTGTACCCTAGCCATACCCAGGTGTGCCCAGGTGTGCCCCAGCCATACCCAGGTGTGCCCAGGTGTGCCCTAGCCATACCCAGGTGTGCCCAGGTGTGCCCCAGCCATACCCAGGTGTGCCCAGGTGTGCCCTAGCCATACCCAGGTGTGCCCAGGTGTGCCCCAGCCATACCCAGGTGTGCCCAGGTGTGCCCCAGCCATACCCAGGTGTGCCCAGGTGTACCCCAGCCATACCCAGGTGTGCCCAGGTGTGCCCAGGTGTACCCTAGCCATACTCAGGTGTGCCCAGGTGTACCCCAGCCATACCCAGGTGTGCCCAGGTGTGCCCAGGTGTACCCTAGCCATACTCAGGTGTGCCCAGGTGTACCCCAGCCATACCCAGGTGTGCCCAGGTGTGCCCAGGTGCGTCACAGGAAGTAATCGGCCACGGGTTTCTTGGCGGGGATGCCGCGCGTCTCCTGCGGCGCCGCCTCGAAGATGATGAACTCCTTCTGCAGGTGCTCGTCCAGCTCCAAGATGGCCGCCACGTTACCGCACCTGCCGGGGGCGTCGGCACCTCGTTAGCATCTCATTTGCATGGCATTTATGCTTAATTGGCAGCTCACTATTCAGCTCTAGCGGAATTCTTAAGAGTTCTCACCTGGAGAACCCAAACACACCTGAGTACCCCAAGCCCCGCCCTCATCCTCATTTGCATCTCATATGCATTGTACGCGTCACTTACATCTCATTTGCACCTAATTTGCATGTCATTATTCTGTTTTAGTAGAATTCTTAACGGAGTTGTCACCTGCCCAGCTCACCTGGACACCCCAAACCCACCTGACTGCGCCAAGCTCCGCCCCCTTGGTGTCCCACCCGTAATTAGCAGGGTGGTACGCGTCATTTACATCTCATTTGCATTGCGTTTGTACCTCATTTGCATCCCATTATTTGGTTTTCAGCGAGTTCTCACCTGCCCAGCTCACCTGGACAACCCAGCCCCACCTGAATGCCCCAAGCTCCGCCCCCTTTGTCTTATCCCTCATTAGCATCTCATTTGCATGGCATATATCACATGTATACACACATATATATATATGTGTAAATATATATTAATATATTAACCTTGCATCTCATTTGCATCTCATTATTCAGTTTTAGGGGAACTTTTAAACAGAGTTCTCACCTGCCCAGCTCACCTGGACAACGCAAACCCACCTGACTGCGCCAAGCTCCGCCCCCTTGGTGTCCCCACCCGTAATTAGCATGGTACATGTCATTCACATCTCATTTGCATTGCGTTTGTACCTCATTTGCATCCCATTATTTGGTTTTTTGCGAGTTCTCGCCTGCCCAGCTCACCTGGACACCCCAGCCCCACCTGAATGCCCCAAGCTCCGCCCCCTTTGTGTCTTATCCCTCATTAGCATCTCATTTGCATGGCATATGTCATATATATACACATATATATATATATATACATGTATATATATATTAATGTATTAACCTTGCATCTCATTTGCATCTCATTATTCGGTTTTAGGGGAACTTTTAAACAGAGTTCTCACCTGCCCAGCTCACCTGGACAACCCAAACCCACCTGACTGACCCAAGCTCCGCCCCCTTGGTGTCACGGCTCATTTGCATCTCATCTGAATAGCATTTCTACCTTATTTGCATCCCGTTATTTGGTTTATAGCGAGTTCTGACCTGCCCAGCTCACCTGTTGACTATCGCCCTCATTTGCATCTCATTTGCATGGTATTTGTGGGGTATTTGAGCTTAATTTGCATCTCGTTATTCAGTTTTAGTGGAATTCTTAAGTGAGTTCTCACCTGGAGACCCCAAACCCCGCCCAGCCCCACCTGATGGCTCTAGCTCCGCCCCTTTGCGTCTCAACCCTCATTAGCATCTCATTCGCATCTCATTAAATCAGTTTTCCTGGGTTTTTAGCACATTCTTACCTGTCTGAGTCACCTGTACCACTCACCTGGAACCTGGCCAGCCCCAGCCTGACTCCTCCCACACCCAGCCCCCATTTGCATCTCATTTGCATAGAATCACATCTCATTTGCATATTTGGAGGCAGGGTTCTGCTCACCTGGCCCAGCTCACCTGGAGATTCAGGCAGAGTCCGGCTACAAGCCACACCCACCTGTGCCTCATTAAACTGAGTATAATTTGCATATATTTAACACTTAATTAGCATCTAATTTGCATACCTGTAGCAGTAATTGGGCCCCACCAGAGCCCCTCCCCTGGAGCCATCGCTTCACCTGTACAGGTGTGACCAAACCACACCTGTCCCTAATTAATTCCCCCATAATTCTCACACTAATTAGCATCTCATTAGCATACAATTAGCGCTAATCAGGCACCATTCCCACCTCTCTACCTCGGCCCAGAGCCGCTCACCTGGAGCCCATCCCTGCCTGCACAGGTGAGACCAAACCACACCTGCACCTCATAGAACCTCCATGTAATTACCACCTAATTCGCACCTAATTAGCATATCATTACCATATTATAAAGAGTAATAGGGCCACATTTTCACCTTCCTACCCCTGCCCAGAGCCCCTCACCTGGAGCCCATCCCTGCCTGCACAGGTGAGACCAAACCACACCTGCACCTCATAGAACCTCCATGTAATTACCATCTAATACGCACCTAATTAGCATATCATTACCGTATTATAAACAGTAATTGGGCCACATTTTCACCTTCCTATCCCTGCCCAGAGCCCCTCACCTGGAGCCCATCCCTGCCTGCACAGGTGTGACCAAACCACACCTGTCCTTAGCGCAACCCCCAATTATTTACCACATAATAAAGACTTAATTAGCATCTGATTAGCATACCAATCGCAGTAATTAGGCACCATTCCCACCTCTCTACCTCTGCCCAGAGCCGCTCACCTGGAGCCCATCACTGCCTGCACAGGTGTGACCAAACCACACCTGTCCCAAAGTTAACTCCCAATTAAACAACACTTCATTAGCATGTCATTTGCATCTCATTAGCATACCGGTAGCAGTAAAAGGGCCCGATTTTCATCATCCAATCCCTCTCCAGACCCTCTCACCTGGAGCCCATCCCTGCCTGCACAGGTGAGACCAAACCACACCTGCACCTCATAGAACCTCCATATAATTACCACCTCATTAGCACCTAATTAGAATATCATTACCATATTATAAACAGTAATTGGGCCACATTTTCACTTTCCTATCCCTGCCCAGAGCCCCTCACCTGGAGCCCATCCCTGCCTGCACAGGTGTGACCAAACCACACCTGTCCTTAGCGCAACCCCCAGTAAATAACCGCATAATTAGGACCTCATTAGCATATAATTTGCATACCGGTAGCAGTAATTGGGCGCGGACCAGACGGTGAGCACGGTCTCCCCAAAGTGCCACTTGTAGCCCTCCATGACGAGCTGGTGTCCCCCCCGCCCCACCTGTCCCCCAGGTAACTCCCAATCCAAACCCACATAATTAACACCTCATTAGCATATAATTTACATACCGGTAGCAGTAATTGGGCGCGGACCAGACGGTGAGCACGGTCTCGCCAAAGTGCCACTTGTAGCCCTCCATGAGGAGCTGGTGTCCCCCCGCCCCACCTGTCCCCCAGGTAACTCCCAATCCAAACCCACCTCATTAGCATATCATTAGCATGTAATTTGCATACCGGTAGCAGTAATTGGGCGTGGACCAGACGGCGAGCACGGTCTCGCCAAAGTGCCACTTGTAGCCCTCCATGAGGAGCTGGTGTCCCCCTGCCCCACCTGTCCCCCAGGTAACTCCCAATAACTCACTGCACAATTACCACCTAATTAGCATATAATTAGCATAAAATAAACAGCAATCAGGCACCATTTCCACCTTTCCACCTCTGTCAAGACCTGCACACCTGGACCCCATTAGCTCCCGTACAGGTGCGACCAACCCTATTAACCACTGCATAAAACCCACATAATTAGGACCTCATTAGCATATAATTTGCATACCGGTAGCAGTAATTGGGCGCGGACCAGACGGTGAGCACGGTCTCGCCAAAGTGCCACTTGTAGCCCTCCATGAGGAGCTGGTGTCCCCCCGCCCCACCTGTCCCCCAGGTAACTCCCAACCCAAACCCACATAATTAACACCTCATTAGCATATAATTTGCATACCGGTAGCAGTAATTGGGCGCGGACCAGACGGTGAGCACGGTCTCGCCAAAGTGCCACTTGTAGCCCTCCATGACGAGCTGGTGTCCCCCCGCCCCACCTGTCCCCCAGGTAACTCCCAATAACTCACTGCACAATTACCACCTAATTAGCATATAATTAGCATAAAATAAACAGCAATCAGGCACCATTTCCACCTTTCCACCTCTGTCAAGACCTGCACACCTGGACCCCATTAGCTCCCGTACAGGTGCGACCAACCCTATTAACCACTGCATAAAACCCACATAATTAGGACCTCATTAGCATATAATTTGCATACCGGTAGCAGTAATTGGGCGCGGACCAGACGGTGAGCACGGTCTCGCCAAAGTGCCACTTGTAGCCCTCCATGACGAGCTGGTGTCCCCCCGCCCCACCTGTCCCCCAGGTAACTCCCAATCCAAACCCACATAATTAACACCTCATTAGCATATAATTTGCATACCGGTAGCAGTAATTGGGCGCGGACCAGACGGTGAGCACGGTCTCGCCAAAGTGCCACTTGTAGCCCTCCATGACGAGCTGGTGTCCCCCCGCCCCACCTGTCCCCCAGGTAACTCCCAATCCAAACCCACATAATTAACACCTCATTAGCATATAATTTGCATACCGGTAGCAGTAATTGGGCGCGGACCAGACGGTGAGCACGGTCTCGCCAAAGTGCCACTTGTAGCCCTCCATGACGAGCTGGTGGGCGCGGCAGATCATGGAGACCTCGTTGGCCGCGTTGAACTGCGCCACCACGTCGGAGCCGAACAGGTAACCCGCGCCGCGCGGGGACACGCCCCAGCCCGTGGTGTCTGGCACGGCAAGGACACGCGACACGCGTGTGAGCGGCACGCCGAGGACACGCCAAGGGGAAAAACCACGAAAAAAACCCCGTGAGAATCGCAAAAAATTTGAGGTTTTTATGATAAAATTTGGATTAATTAGCCGCAAAAAATTCGCTTAGAAATTCACAGAATTGGGGACAGGCGAGGGAAAGGTGAGATAAAAAATACCCAAAAAAAGGGAAAAAAAACCCCGAGAAAATCGCAAAATATTTGGGTAAATTACGATAAAATTTGGATTAATTGGCACCAAAAAATTCGCTTAGAAATTCACAGAATTGGGGACAGGCGAGGGACAGGTGAGATAAAAAATACCCAAAAAAAGGGAAAAAAAAACCCCGAGAAAATCGCAAAATATTTGGCAAAAAAAGGAAAAAAACCGGAAAAAATCGCAAAAAATTTGGGTTTTTTTTTTTTCCAAAGAAAGGAAAAAACCCCGAAAAAATCGCAAAAAATTTGGGGTTTTTATGATAAAATTTGGATGAATCGGCCCCAAAAAATTCGCTTAAAAATTCACGGAATTGGGGACAGGCGAGGGAAAGGTGAGATAAAAAATACCCAAAAAAAGGGAAAAAAAACCCCCGAAAAAATCGCAAAAAATTTGGCAAAAAAAGGAAAAAAACCCGAAAAAATCGCAAAAAATTGGGGGTTTTTATGATAAAATTTGGATGAATCGGCCCCAAAAAATTCGCTTAAAAATTCACAGAATTGGGGACAGGTGAGGGAAAGGTGAGGGACAGGTGAGATAAGAAATACCCAAAAAAAAGGAAAAAAAACCGAAAAAAATCGCAAAATATTTGGGGGTTTATTTTCCAAAGAAAGGAAAAAAAACCCCGAAAAAATCGCAAAAAATTTGGGTTTTTTTTTTCCAAAGAAAGGAAAAAAACCCCCAAAAAATCGCAAAATATTTGGGTTTTTTTTTTCCAAAAAAAGGAAAAAACCCCGAAAAAATCGCAAAAAATTTGGGGTTTTTTTTTTCCAAAAAAAGAAAAAACCCCGAAAAAATCGCAAAAAATTTGGGGTTTTTACGATGAAATTTGAACGAATCGGGCCCAAAAAATTCGCTTTAAAATTCACCGAACTGGGGGACAGGTGAGGGAAAGGTGAGATAAAAAATACCCAAAAAAAGGAAAAAAAACCCCGAAAAAATCACAAAATATTTGGCAAAAAAAGGAAAAAAAACCCGAAAAAATCGCAAAAAATTTGTTTTTTTTTTTTTTTTCCAAAAAAAGGAAAAAAACGCCGAAAAAATGGCAAAAAATTTGGGTAAATTACGATAAAATTTGTCGAATCGGCCCCAAAAAATTCGCTTAAAAATTCACAGAATTGGTCACAGCGAGGGACAGGTGAGATAAAAAATACCCAAAAAAAAGGAAAAAAAAACCCGAGAAAATCGCAAAATATTTGGGGTTTTTTTTTTTCCAAAAAAAGGAAAAAAATGCAAAAAATTTGGGGATTTTATGATAAAATTTGGGTGAATTGGCACCAAAAAATTCGCTTAAAAATTCACAGAATTGGTCACAGCGAGGGACAGGTGAGATAAAAAATACCCAAAAAAAAAGGAAAAAACCCCCCGAAAAAATCGCAAAATATTTGGGGTTTTTTTTTTCCAAAAAAAGGAAAAAACCCTGAAAAAAATCGCAAAAAATTTGGGGTTTTTACGATAAAATTTGGATTAATTAACCCCAAAAAATTCGCTTTACAATTCACAGAATTGGGGACAGGCGAGGGACAGGTGAGATAAACAATACCCAAAAAAAGGGAAAAAAAACCCCGAAAAAATCGCAAAATATTTGGGTAAATTACGATAAAATTTGGATTAATTGGCACCAAAAAATTCGCTTAGGAATTCAAAGAATTGGGGACAGGCGAGGGAAAGGTGAGATAAAAAATACCCAAAAAAAGGGAAAAAAAACCCCGAAAAAATCGCAAAATATTTGGCAAAAAAAGGAAAAAAACCCGAAAAAATCGCAAAAAATTTGGGGTTTTTATGATAAAATTTGGATGAATCGGCCCCAAAAAATTCGCTTAAAAATTCACAGAATTGGGGACAGCGAGGGAAAGGTGAGGGACAGGTGAGATAAGAAATACCCAAAAAAAAGGAAAAAAAACACCCGAAAAAATCGCAAAATATTTGGGGGTTTATTTTCCAAAGAAAGGAAAAAACCCCGAAAAAATTGCAAAAAATTTGGGGTTTTTTTTTCCAAAGAAAGGAAAAAACCCCCCAAAAAATCGCAAAATATTTGGGTTTTTTTTTTCCAAAAAAAGGAAAAAACCCCGAAAAAAATCGCAAAAAATTTGGGTAAATTACAATAAAATTTGGATTAATTGGCCCCAAAAAATTCGCTTCGAAATTCACAGAATTGGGGACAGGTGAGGGAAAGGTGAGATAAAAAATACCCAAAAAAAGGGAAAAAAAACCCCGAGAAAATCGCAAAAAATTTGGGTAAATTACGATAAAATTTGGATTAATTGGCACCAAAAAATTCGCTTAGAAATTCAGAGAATTGGGGACAGGCGAGGGACAGGTGAGATAAAAAATACCCAAAAAAAGGGAAAAAAAACCCCGAAAAAATCGAAAAATATTTGGCAAAAAAAGGAAAAAAACCGGAAAAAATCGCAAAAAATTTGGGTTTTTTTTTTTTTCCAAAAAAAGGAAAAAACCCCGAAAAAATCGCAAAAAATTTGGGGTTTTTATGATAAAATTTGGATTAATTAACCCCAAAAAATTCGCTTAAAAATTCACAGAATTGGTCACAGCGAGGGACAGGTGAGATAAAAAATACCCAAAAAAAAGGAAAAAAAACCCCAAAAAAATCGCAAAATATTTGGGGTTTTTTTTTCCAAAAAAAGGAAAAAAATGCAAAAAATTTGGGGTTTTTATGATAAAATTTGGGTGAATTGGCACCAAAAAATTCGCTTAAAAATTCACAGAATTGGTCACAGCGAGGGAAAGGTGAGGTCACAGCGAGGGAAAGGTGAGATAAAAAATACCCAAAAAAAAAGGAAAAAACCCCCCGAAAAAATCGCAAAATATTTGGGGTTTTTTTTTTCCAAAAAAAAGAAAAAACCCTGAAAAAAATCGCAAAAAATTTGGGGTTTTTACGATAAAATTTGGATTAATTAACCCCAAAAAATTCGCTTTACAATTCACAGAATTGGGGACAGGTGAGGGACAGGTGAGATAAAAAATACCCAAAAAAAAGGAAAAAAAACCCCAAAAAAATCGCAAAATATTTGGGTTTTTTTTTTTCCAAAAAAAGGAAAAAAATGCAAAAAATTTGGGGTTTTTATGATAAAATTTGGATTAATTAACCCCAAAAAATTCGCTTTAAAATTCACGGAATTGGGGACAGGCGAGGGAAAGGTGAGATAAAAAATACCCAAAAAAAGGGAAAAAAACCCCCAAAATCTTTGGGATTTTTTAAATTGTTACCGGATTTTCTCGGGGTTTTTTGTGCCCAGGTGTGCCCAGGTGTGCCAGCTGTGCCAGCTGTGCCAGCTGTGCCCAGCTGTGCCCCTCACTGGCACCAACTCAGTGAATTTTTCAGTGAATTTTTGGGGTCAATTTACTGAATTTTGGGCTAAAATATTTGGGATTTTTTTCGGATTTTTGGGGGTTTTTTGGTGACATTTTTCAGTGAATTTCGCTGATTTTTGGGGTCAATTTCGTGAGTTTTGGGCCAAAATATTCCGGATTTTTTTTATTTTTTTCGGATTTTCTCGGGGTTTTTCGCGCCCAGCTGTGCCCAGGTGTGCCCAGGTGTGCCCAGGTAACCCCAAATCCCCTTTTTCACCCCAAAATCCCCATTTTTTCACCCCAAAATCCCCATTTTTCACCCAAATTTCACGGGGTTTTTTCCCTTTATCCCCTGCCCGCCTTGCCCAGGTGTGCCAGGTGTGCCCAGGTGTGCCCAGGTGTGCCCCGGGTACCTTCGGGTCGGACCAGAGCAGGTCGCACATGGGGCCGTCGTGCGGCACCTCCTGCTTGCGGTCGATGGTGCGGATCTGGTCCAGGGTCTGGATGGACGGCGAGAGGCCCCCGTGGACGCAGAAAATCTGAAAATTTGGCACATTTTGGGTTAAAATCGGCAATTTTGGATATTTTGGATTTTTGGGGATTTTGGGGTTTTTGGGGTTTTGGGTATTTTTGGGGTTTTGGGGTTTTTGGGATCATCATGGACAGGAAAAGGGACAGGGAGAGGCCCCCGTGGATGCAGAAAAATCTGAAAATTGGGACATTTGGGTTAAATTGGCAATTTTGGGCATTTTGGACATTTTTGGGTATTTTGGGTTTTTGGGGTTTTTGGGGTTTTTGGGTTTTGGGGTTTTTGGGTTTTTTGGGGTCATCGTGGACAGATAAATGGACAGGGAGAGGCCCCCGTGGACACAGAAAATCTGAAAATTTTGGGACGTTTTGGGTTAAAATCGGCAATTTTGGACATTTGGATTTTGGGGATTTTGGGGTTTTTGGGGTTTTTGGGGGTTTTTTGGGGTTTTTGGGGTTTTGGGGTTTTTGGGGTTTTTGTGGACATGAAAAGGACAGGGAGAGGCCCCCGTGGACACAGAAAATCTGAAAGTTTTGGGACATTTTGGGTTAAAATCGGCAATTTTGGACATTTTTGGGTATTTTGGGTATTTGGGGGTCTTTGGGGTTTTTGGGGTTTTTGGGGTTTTTGGGTTTTTTGGGGTTTTTCTGGACATGACAAGGGACAGGGAGAGGCCCCCGTGGACACAGAAAATCTGAATTTTTTGGGACATTTTTGGGTTAAAATCGGCAATTTTGGACATGTTTTGGTTTTTGGGGATTTTGGGGTTTTTGGGGATTTTTGGGGTTTTTGGGGTCATCATGGACAGGAAAAGGGACAGGGAGAGGCCCCCGTGGACGCAGAAAATCTGAAAATTTGGGACATTTTGGGTAAAAATCGGCAATTTTGGATATTTTGGATTTTGGGGATTTCGGGATTTTTGGGTATTTTGGGGTTTTTTGGGGTTTTTGGCATCATCATGGACAGGAAAGGGACAGGGAGAGGCCCCCGTGGACGCAGAAAATCTGAAAGTTTGGGACATTTTGGGTCAAAATCGGGCAATTTTGGACATTTTGGATTTTGGGGTATTTTGGGGTTTTGGGGTTTTGGGGTTTTTGGTGTTTTTGGGGTTTTTGGGTGTTTTCGGGTCATCGTGGACAGGAAAAGGGACAGGGAGAGGCCCCCGTGGACACAGAAAATCTGAAAATTTGGGACATTTTGGGTTAAAATTGGCAATTTTGGACATTTTTGATTTTTGGGTATTTTTGGGTTTTTGGGGTTATGGGGGTTTTTGGGCTTTTTGGGTTTTTCGGGGTTTTTCTGGACATTGAAAAGGGACAGGGAGAGGCCCCCGTGGACGCAGAAAATCTGAAATTTTGGAACATTTTGGGTTAAAATCGGCAATTTTGGATCATTTTTGGTTTTTGGGGATTTTGGGGTTTTTGGGGGTTTTTGGGGTTTTGGGGTTTTTGGTATTTTGGGGTTTTTGGGATCATCATGGACAGGAAAAGGGACAGGGAGAGGCCCCCGTGGACACAGAAAATCTGAAAGTTTTGGGACATTTTGGTTAAAATCGGCAATTTTGGACATTTTTGGACATTTTTGGGTATTTAGGGGTTTTTGGGGTTTTTGGGGTCATCATGGACAGGAAAAGGGACAGGGAGAGGCCCCCGTGGATGCAGAAAATCTGAAAATTTGGGACATTTTGGGTTAAAATTGGCAATTTTGGGCATTTTGGACATTTTTGGGTATTTAGGGGTTTTTGGGGTTTTTTGGGTTTTTGGGTTTTGGGGGTTTTTGGGTTTTTGGTGTTTTTGGGGTCATCGTGGACAGGAAAAGGGACAGGGAGAGGCCCCGAGAACACAGAAAATCTGAAAGTTTGGGACATTTTGGGTTAAAATCGGCAATTTTGGACATTTTTGGTTTTGGGGATTTTGGGGGTTTTGGGGATTTTGGGGGTTTTTGGGCTTTTTGGGTGTTTTGGGATCATCGTGGACAGGAAAAGGGACAGGGAGAGGCCCCGAGAACACAGAAAATATGAAAATTTTGGGACATTTTGGGTTAAAATCGGCAATTTTGGATATTTTGGATTTTTGGGGATTTTGGGGTTTTTGGGGTTTTGGGGGTTTTTGGGCTTTTTGGGTTTTTTGGGGTTTTTCTGGACATGAAAAGGACAGGGAGAGGCCCCCGTGGACACAGAAAATCTGAAATTTTGGGACATTTTGGGTTAAAATCAGAAATTTTGGACATTTTGGATTTTGGGGGGTTTTGGGATTTTTGGGGTTTTTGGGTTTTTCAAGAATTTGGGGTATCGTGGACAGGAAAAGGGACAGGGAGAGGCCCCCGTGGACGCAGAAAATCTGAAAATTTGGCACATTTTGGGTTAAAATCGGCAATTTTGGACATTTTTGGTTTTTGGGTATTTTGGGGTTTTTTGGGGTTTTGGGGTTTTTGGGATCATCGTGGACAGGAAAAGGGACAGGGAGAGGCCCCCGTGGACACAGAAAATCTGAAAATTTGGGACATTTTGGGTTAAAATCGGCAATTTTGGACATTTTGGTTTTTGGGTATTTTGGGGTTTTTGGGGGTTTTTGGTATTTTGGGGTTTTGGGATCATCGTGGACAGGAAAAGGGACAGGGAGAGGCCCCCGTGGATGCAGAAAATCTGAAAATTTGGACATTTTGGGTTAAAAATCGGCAATTTTGGACATTTTTGGTTTTGGGGTATTTTGGGGTTTTGGGGTTTTGGCGGTTTTTGGGGTTTTTGGGTGTTTTTGGGGTTTTTGGGGTTTTTGTGGACAGGAAAAGGACAGGGAGAGGCCCCCGTGGACGCAGAAAATCTGAAAATTTGGACATTTTGGGTTAAAATCGGCAGTTTTGGACATTTTTGGTTTTTTGGGTATTTTGGGGTTTTTGGGGTTTTTGGGTATCTTGGGGTTTTTGGGATCATCGTGGACAGGAAAAGGGACAGGGAGAGCCCCCGTGATGCAGAAAATCTGAAATTTTTGGACATTTTGGGTTAAAATCGGCAATTTTGGACATTTTGGGTATTTTGGGGGTTTTGGGGTTTTTGGGGTTTTGGGGTTTTTGGGGTTTTTGGGTATTTTGGGGTTTTTGGTATTTTGGGGTTTTTGGGATCATCGTGGACAGGAAAAGGGACAGGGAGAGGCCCCCGAGGACACAGAAAATCTGAAAGTTTGGGACATTTTGGGTTAAAATCGGCAATTTTGGACATTTTTGGGTATTTTGGGGTTTTGGGGGTTTTTGGGGTTTTTGGGGTTTTTGGGCTTTTTGGGGTTTTTCTGGACATGACAAGGGACAGGGAGAGGCCCCCGTGGACGCAGAAAATCTGAAATTTTGGGACATTTTGGGTTAAAATCAGAAATTTTGGACATTTTGGATTTTGGGGGGTTTTGGGATTTTTGGGGTTTTTGGGGTTTTTCAAGAATTTGGGGTATCGTGGACAGGAAAAGGGACAGGGAGAGGCCCCCGTGGACGCTGAAAATCTGAAAGTTTTGGGACATTTTGGGTTAAAATCGGCAATTTTGGACATTTTGGATTTTTGGGTATTTTGGGGTTTTGGGGGTTTTTGGGTATTTTGGGGTTTTTGGTATTTTGGGGTTTTTGGGATCATCGTGGACAGGAAAAGGGACAGGGAGAGGCCCCGAGAACACAGAAAATCTGAAAATTTTGGGACATTTTGGGTTAAAATCGGCAATTTTGGACATTTTGGATTTTTGGGTGTTTTGGGTATTTTGGGGTTTTTGGGGTTTTTGGGGTCATCATGGACAGGAAAAGGGACAGGGAGAGGCCCCCGTGGACGCTGAAAATCTGAAAGTTTTGGGACATTTTGGGTTAAAATCGGCAATTTTGGACATTTTTGGGTTTTGGGGATTTTGGGGGTTTTGGGGATTTTGGGGGTTTTTGGGCTTTTTGGGTGTTTTGGGGTCATCGTGGACAGGAAAAGGGACAGGGAGAGGCCCCCGTGGACGCAAAAAATCGGAAAGTTTGGGACGTTTTGGGTTAAAATCGGCAATTTTGGACATTTTGGATTTTTGGGGATTTTGGGGTTTTTGGGGGTTTTTGGGTATTTTGAGGTTTTTGGGTATTTTGGGGTTTTTGGTGTTTTTGGGTGTTTTGGGGTCATCATGGACAGGAAAAGGGACAGGGAGAGGCCCCCGTGGACGCAGAAAATCTGAAATTTTGGGACATTTTGGGTTAAAATCGGCAATTTTGGACATTTTTGGTTTTTGGGTGTTTTGGGGTTTTTGGGGTTTTTGGGTATTTTGGGGTTTTTTGGGTGTTTTGGGGTTTTTGGATTTTTTGGGGTTTTTCTGGACATGAAAAGGGACAGGGAGAGGCCCCCGTGGACACAGAAAATCTGAAATTTTGGCACATTTTGGGTTAAAATCGGCAATTTTGGACATTTTTGGTTTTGGGGTATTTTGGGGTTTTTGGGGTTTTTGGGGTTTTGGGGTTTTTGGGGTCATCATGGACAGGAAAAGACACAGGGAGAGGCCCCCGTGGACACAGAAAATCTGAAAGTTTTGGGACATTTTGGGTTAAAATCAGAAATTTTGGACATTTTGGATTTTGGGGGGTTTTGGGATTTTTGGGGTTTTTGGGGTTTTTCAAGAATTTGGGGTATCGTGGACAGGAAAAGGGACAGGGAGAGGCCCCCGTGGACGCAGAAAATCTGAAAGTTTTGGGACATTTTGGGTTAAAAACGGCAATTTTGGACATTTTTGGTTTTTGGGTGTTTTGGGGTTTTTGGGGTTTTTGGGTATTTTGGGGTTTTTGGGTTTTTTGGGGTTTTTGGGGGTTTTTGTGGACAGGAAAAGGGACAGGGAGAGGCCCCGAGAACACAGAAAATCTGAAAGTTTGGGACATTTTGGGTTAAAATCGGCAACTTTGGACATCTCTGATTTTTGGGTATTTTGGGGTATTTGAGGATTTTAGGGTTTTTGGGATATTTTGGAATAATTGGGGTATTTGGGATATTTGGGATATTTTGGGATATTTGGGATATTTTGAGTATTTGGGATATTTGGGATATTTTGGGATATTTGGGACATTTTGAGTATTTGGGACATTTGGGATATTTTGGGGAATTTTGGGACATTTTGAGTATTTGGGACATTTGGGATATTTTGGGGTATTTGGGACATTTTGAGTATTTGGGATATTTGGGATGTTTTGGGGTGTTTGGGACATTTTGAGGATTTCGGATATTTGGGATATTTGGGATATTTGGGACATTTTGAGTATTTAGGATATTTGGGAGATTTCGGGATATTTGAGACATTTTGGGGTATTTAGGATATTTTGGGATATTTGGGACATTTTGAGTATTTGGGATATTTGGGAGATTTTGGGATATTTGAGACATTTTGGGGTATTTAGGATATTTTGGGATATTTGGGACATTTTGAGTATTTGGGATATTTAGGATATTTTGGGATATTTGGGATATTTGGAGTATTTGGGATATTTGGGACATTTTGGGATATTTGGGACATTTTGAGTATTTGGGACATTTGGGATATTTTGGGGAATTTTGGGACATTTTGAGTATTTGGGATATTTGGGATATTTTGGGGTATTTGGGACATTTTGAGTATTTGGGACATTTGGGATATTTTGGGATATTTTGGGACATTTTGAGAATTTGGGATATTTGGGATATTTTGGGGTGTTTGGGACATTTTGAGTATTTGGGATATTTGGGATATTTTGGGATATTTGGGACATTTTGGGATATTTGGGATATTTTGGGGTGTTTGGGACATTTTGAGAATTTGGGATATTTGGGATATTTCACCCATTTTCCCCCAAATTTCCCCAATTTTCCCGCCCAGCCGTGCCCAGGTGCCCCCAAACCCCCAATTTTCCCCCAATTTTCACCCATTTTTGCCCAACTTTTGCCCTTTCCCCCCCCCCAGGTGTATCCCAGGTGTGCCCAGGTGTGTTCCTACCCCTGCCAGCTGTGCCCAGGTGTGTTCCTACCCCTGCCAGGTGTGCCCAGGTGTGTTCCTACCCCTGCCAGCTGTGCCCAGGTGTGTTCATACCCCTGCCAGGTGTGTCCAGGTGTGCCCAGGTGTGTTCCTATCCCTCCCAGGTGTGTTCCTACCCCTGCCAGGTGTGCCCAGGTGTGCCCAGGTGTGTTCCTACCCCTCCCAGCTGTGCCCAGGTGTGTTCATACCCCTGCCAGGTGTGCCCAGGTGTGTTCATACCCCTGCCAGGTGTGCCCAGGTGTGTTCCTACCCCTCCCAGGTGTGCCCAGGTGTGTTCCTACCCCTGCCAGCTGTGCCCAGGTGTGTTCATACCCCTGCCAGGTGTGCCCAGGTGTGTTCATACCCCTGCCAGGTGTGCCCAGGGGTGTTCCTACTCCTCCCAGGTGTGCCCAGGTGTGTCCCTACCCCTCCCAGGTGTGTTCCTATCCCTCCCAGGCGTGCCCAGGTGTGCCCAGGTGTGTTCCTATCCCTGCCAGGCGTGCCCAGGTGTGTTCCTATCCCTCCCAGGCATGCCCAGGTGTGCCCAGGTGTGTTCCTACCCCTGCCAGGTGTGCCCAGGTGTGCCCAGGTGTCCCCAAACCCTTCCCAGGTGTGCTCAGGTGTGTTCCTATGCCTCCCAGGTGTGTTCCTATCCATCCCAGGCGTGTGCAAGTGTGCCCAGGTGTGTTCCTACCCCTACCAGGTGTGCCCAGGTGTGCTCCTATTCCTCCCAGGTGTGCCCAGGTGTGTTCCTATCCATGCCAGGTGTGCCCAGGTGTGCCCAGGTGTGTTCCTACCCCTCCCAGGCGTGCCCAGGTGTGCCCAGGTGCGTTCTTATCCCTCCCAGATGTGCCCAGATGTGTTCTTATCCCTCCCAGGCGTGCCCAGGTGTGCCCAGGTGTGTTCTTATCCCTCCCAGGTGTGCCCAGGTGTGTTCCTATCACTCCCAGGTGTCCCCAAACCTGCTCCAGGTGTGCACAGGTGTATCACGGGTGCGCACAGCCACATCCCGCATGTGCCCAGGCGTGCCCAGGTGTGTTCCTACCCCTCCCAGGTGTGCCCAGGTGTGCCCACACCCCTCAATCACCCCAGTTTTCCCCGTTCCCCCCCCCCAGGTGGTGCCCCGCCCTGCCCCGCCGTGCCCAGGTGCGCTGACCTTGCCGTCGATGACGGCCGGCAGGCTCAGGCAGTCAAAGATCTCGGTGTCCCACCTGCCCCAGGTGTGCCCAGGTGTGCCCACACCCCTCAATCACCCCAGTTTTCCCCGTTTCCCCCCCCCAGGTGGTGCCCAGGTGCGCTGACCTTGCCGTCGATGACGGCCGACAGGCTCAGGTGGTCAAAGATCTCGGTGTCCCACCTGCCCCAGGTGTGCCCAGGTGCGCCCACACCCCTCATTTCCCCCATTTTTGGCCGTTTCCCCCGCCCAGGTGGTGCCCAGGTGCGCTGACCTTGCCGTCGATGACGGCCGGCAGGCTCAGGCAGTGCCACATCTCAGTGTCCCACCTGCCCCAGGTGTGCCCAGGTGTGCCCACACCCCTCGTTTCCCCCATTTTTGGCCGTTTCCCCCGCCCAGGTGGTGCCCAGGTGCGCTGACCTTGCCGTCGATGATGGCCGACAGGCTCAGGTAGTCGAAGATCTCGGTGCAGTAGCGCCACACGGTCACCGAGCCGTACTTGCGCAGGCACTCGTCGTAGAAGCCGTACACCTGCGTGATCTGCCGCGACTCGTGGTTGCCCCGGATCAGCGTGATCCGGTCCGGGTACCTCACCTGGACAGGTGAGACACACCTGGGTCAGGTACAGCACACCTGGGTCATGTACAACATACCTATGACACACCTGTGCCACACCTGCGTGATCTGCCGCGACTCGTGGTTCCCCCGGATCAGCGTGATCCGGTCCGGGTACCTCACCTGGGCACAGGTGACACACCTGGGTCAGGTACAGCACACCTGGGTCAGGTATGACACACGTATGGTGTCACCTGTGCCGTGTGTGACACACCTGTGCCGTGTGTGACACACCTGGGTCATTTATAACACACCTGTGCCGTGTGTGCCACACCTGTGCCACACCTGTGCCACACCTGCGTGATCTGCCGCGACTCGTGGTTGCCGCGGATCAGCGTGATCCGGTCCGGGCACCTCACCTGGGCACAGGTGAGACACCCAGGTCAGGTATGACACGCCTGGGTCACACCTGGCCATATTGAACACACCTGGGTCACACCTGGGCACAGATGACACACCTGTGCAGGTGAGCTCACCTGTCCTACACCCCTGTCACACCTGTGCAGGTGAGCTCACCTGTCCCACACCCCTGTCACACCTGTGCAGGTGAGCTCACCTGTCCCACACCCCTGTCATACCTGTGCAGGTGAGCTCACCTGTCCCACACCCCTGTCACACCTGTGCAGGTGAGCTCACCTGTCCCACACCCCTGTCACACCTGTGCAGGTGAGCTCACCTGTCCCACACCCCTGTCACACCTGTGCAGGTGAGCTCACCTGTCCTACACCCCTGTCACACCTGTCCAGGTGAGCTCACCTGTCCCACACACCTGTCACACCTGTGCAGGTGAGCTCACCTGTCCTACACCCCTGTCACACCTGTGCAGGTGAGCTCACCTGTCCCACACCCCTGTCATACCTGTGCAGGTGAGCTCACCTGTCCCACACACCTGTCACACCTGTGCAAGTGTGTCACACCTGTCTCACCCATCACACCTGTCTGTACCTGGCCCAGGTGTGTCACACCTGTCACACCCATCACATCTGTCCCAGGTGTGTCACACCTGTGTGTACCTGTCCCAGGTGTGTCACACCCATCTCACCTTGAGTGCCAGCAGCAGCAGGAACGTCTGCACACTGTCTGTACCTGTCACACCTGTACCTGTCACACCTGTGTGTACCTGTCACACCTGTCTGTACCTGTCACACCTGTCTGTACCTGTCACACCTGTACCTGTCACACCTGTACCTGTCACACCTGTCACACCTGTACCAGCCACACCTGTACCTGTCACACCTGTACCTGTCCAGGTGTGTCACACCTGTACCTGCCACACCTGTCTCACCTTCAGTGCCAACAGCAGCAGGAACGTCTGCACGCTGTCTGCACCTGTCACACCTGTGTGTGCCTGTCACACCTGTGCACACCTGTGTGTGCCTGTCACACCTGTACCAGTCACACCTGTACCAGTCACATCTGTACCTGTCACACCTGTACCTGTCACACCTGTACCAGTTACACCTGTGTGTACCTGTCACACCTGTACCTGTCACACCTGTGTGTACCTGTCACACCTGTACCTGTCACACCTGTGCCTGTCACACCTGTACCTGTCACACCTGTACCTGTCACACCTGTGTGTACCTGTCACACCTGTACCTGTCACACCTGTACCAGTCACACCTGTACCTGTCACACCTGTACCTGTCACACCTGTACCAGTCACACCTGTACCTGTCCAGGTGTGTCACACCTGTACCTGCCACACCCGTCTCACCTTCAGTGCCAACAGCAGCAGGAACGTCTGCACGCTGTCTGTACCTGTCCAGGTGTGTCACACCTGTACCTGTCACACCTGTGTGTACCTGTCACACCTGTACCTGTCACACCTGTACCTGTCACACCTGTGTGTACCTGTCACACCTGTACCTGTCACACCTGTACCTGTCACACCTGTACCTGTCACACCTGTCCCAGGTGTGTCACACCCGTCTCACCTTGAGCGCCAGCAGCAGCAGGAACGTCTGCACGGTGTCTGTACCTGTCCAGGTGTGTCACACCTGTGTGTGCCTGTCACACCTGTACCTGTCACACCTGTCCCAGGTGTGTCACACCCGGCTCACCTTGAGCGCCAGCAGCAGCAGGAACGTCTGCACACTGTCTGTACCTGTCCAGGTGTGTCACACCTGTGTGTACCTGTCACACCTGTACCTGTCACACCTGTGTGTACCTGTCACACCTGTCACACCTGTACCTGTCACACCTGTACCTGTCACACCTGTCCCAGGTGTGTCACACCCGTCTCACCTTGAACGCCAGCAGCAGCAGGAACGTCTGCACGGTGTCTGTACCTGTCCAGGTGTGTCACACCTGTACCTGTCACACCTGTGTGTACCTGTCACACCTGTACCTGTCACACCTGTGTGTACCTGTCACACCTGTCACACCTGTACCTGTCACACCTGTACCTGTCACACCTGTCCCAGGTGTGTCACACCCCGTCTCACCTTGAACGCCAGCAGCAGCAGGAACGTCTGCACGGTGTCTGTACCTGTCCAGGTGTGTCACACCTGTACCTGTCACACCTGTGTGTACCTGTCACACCTGTACCTGTCACACCTGTGCACACCTGTCACACCTGTCCCAGGTGTGTCACACCCGTCTCACCTTGAGCGCCAGCAGCAGCAGGAACGTCTGCACACTGTCTGTACCTGTCCAGGTGTGTCACACCTGTACCTGTCACACCTGTGTGTACCTGTCACACCTGTACCTGTCACACCTGTGTGTACCTGTCACACCTGTGTGTACCTGTCACACCTGTACCTGTCACACCTGTACCTGTCACACCTGTACCTGTCACACCTGTCCCAGGTGTGTCACACCCGCCTCACCTTGAGCGCCAGCAGCAGCAGGAACGTCTGCGCGCTGTCTGTACCTGTCACACCTGTACCTGTCACACCTGTACCTGTCACACCTGTACCTGTCACACCTGTACCTGTCACACCTGTGTGTACCTGTCACACCTGTGCACACCTGTGCACACCTGTGCACACCTGTCACACCCGCCTCACCTTGAGTGCCAGCAGCAGCAGGAACGTCTGCGCGCTGTCTGTACCTGTCACACCTGTACCTGTCACACCTGTGTGTACCTGTCACACCTGTACCTGTCACACCTGTACCTGTCACACCTGTGCACACCTGTCACACCTGTCTGTACCTGTCACACCTGTACCTGTCACACCTGTGTGTACCTGTCACACCTGTCCCAGGTGTGTCACACCCGCCTCACCTTGAGCGCCAGCAGCAGCAGGAACGTCTCCACGCTGTAGAAGCCGCGGTCGACGAAGTCGCCCATGAACAGGTAATTGGTCTCTGGGACGTCCCCGCCCACCTGCGCAGGTGAGACGCGACAGGTGAGCCACGGGGAAACCCCAAAAAATCACGGAAAACCATCAAGATTCGACCCCAAATTCACCAAATTGGCCCCAAAAATCAGCGAAATTCACTGAAAAATTCACAGAACTGGCACAGCGAGGGACGGGGGAGGCACTCGGGGGCACCTGGGCACTTCTGGGGCCTTTTGGCAACTTTTGGGGGCATTTTTGGGCCATTTTTGGCCATTTTTGGGCCTTTTTTGAGCCATTTTTCGGCCATTTTGGGGTCCTTTTTGAGCCTTTTTGGACCATTTTTGGGCCATTTTTGGGTCATTTTTGAGCTGTTTGGTACCATTTTTGTGTCATTTTTTGGCCATTTCTGGGTCATTTTTGGGATATTTTTTGGCCATTTTTGGGTCATTTTTTGGGTCATTTTTTGGGTCATTTTTTGGCCATTTTTGGGTCATTTTTGAGCCATTTTGAACCATTTCTTGGCATTTTTTGGCCATTTTTGGGTCATTTTATGGCTTTTTTTGGCCATTTTTGGGTCATTTTTGAGCCTTTTGGGGCCATTTTTGGGCCATTTTTTGGCATTTTTTGGCCATTTTTGGGTCATTTTTGAGCCTTTTGGGGCCATTTTTGGGTCATTTCTTGGCATTTTTGGCCATTTTTGGGTCATTTTGTGGCCATTTTTGCGTCTTTTTTTCCATTTTTGGGTCATTTTTGAGCCTTTTGGGACCATTTTTTGGGTCATTTTTTGGCCATTTTTGGGTCGTTTTGGGTCATTTTTTGGCCATTTTTGGGTCATTTTTGAGCCATTTTGAACCATTTCTTGGCATTTTTTAGCCATGTTTGGGCTGTTTTATGGCATTTTTTGGCCATTTTTGGGTCATTTTGGAGGCCTTTGGGACCATTTCTGGGTCATCTTTTGGCCATTTTTGGGTCATTTTTCGGCCATTTTTGGGTCATTTTGGGGCTTTTGGCCATTTTTGGGTCATTTTTTGGCCATATTTGGGTCATTTTTTGGCCATTTTTGGGTCATTTTTTGGCATTTTTTGGCCATTTTTGGGTCATTTTTTGGCCATTTTTGGGTCATTTTGGAGCCTTTTTTGTCCACTTTTTGGGTCATTTTACGGCTTTTTTTGGCCATTTTTGGGTCATTTTTGTGTCATTTTTTGACCATTTTTGGGTCATTTTCGGGTCCTTTTTTGGCCATTTTTGGGGTCATTTGGGGGCCTTTTTTGGGGCATTTTTGGGCCCTTTCTGGGTCACTTTTTGGCCATTTTTGGGTCAGCGGTCACTCATTGGTCACTCATTGGTCACTCATTGGTCATTTTTGGACCATTCTGGGGCATTTTTAGGCCATTTTGGGCCATTTTTGGGTCATTTTTTCACCGTTTTGGGTCAATGGTCACTCTGGGGTCACTCAGGGGTCACTCAGGGCTCGTTTGGGGCCATTTTGGGGCATTTTTGCGCCTTTTTGGGGCCATTTTGGGGCGTTTTGGGCCATTTTGTGTCAGGGGTCACTCATTGGTCACTCATTGGTCACTCGGGGTCACTCGGGGTCACTCAGTGGTCACCCCGGGGTCACTCATTGGTCATTTTTGGACCATTCTGGGGCATTTTTTGGCCATTTTGGGTCACTTTTTCACCGTTTTGGGTCAATGGTCACTCTGGGGTCACTCTGGGGTCACTCAGGGCTCGTTTGGGGCCATTTTGGGGCATTTTGGGCCATTTTGTGTCAGGGGTCACTCATTGGTCACTCTGGGGTCATTTGGGGCCGTTTTTGGGGCACTTTGGGGCCATTTTGGAGCAATTTCTGGGCATCTTTTGCCATTTTGTGTCAGGGGTCACGCAGGGTCATTCAGGGGGTCAATCATTGGTCACTTGGGGTCACTCGGGGTCACTCAGGGTCACTCGGGGGTCACTCAGGGTTCAATCATTGGTCACTCAGGGGTCACTCGGGGGTCACTCAGGGTCACTCAGGGGTCACTCAGGGGTCACTCGGGGTCACTCAGGGGTCACTCGGGGTCACTCGGGGGTCACTCGGGGTCACTGACCCGGAAGAGCTCCTTGAGGTCGTAGAACTGCCCATGGATGTCCCCGCACACCTGGGGGGGAAACCACCCCAAAATCACCCAAAATCACCCAAAATAGCACAAAATCACCCAAAATCACCCAAAACCCACCCAAAATAGCACAAAATCACCCAAAATCACCCAAAATCCACCCAAAATCACCCAAAATCCACCCAAAATCACCCAAAATATCATAAAGCACCCAAAACCCACCCAAAACCCACCCAAAATCCACCCAATATCATCCAAAATCCACCCAAAATCACCCAAAATAGCACAAAATCACCCAAAATCACCCAAAATCCACCCAAAATCACCCAAAATCCACCCAAAATCACCCGAAATATCATAAAGCACCCAAAACCCACCCAAAACCCACCCAAAATCCACCCAATATCATCCAAAATCCACCCAAAATCACCCAAAATAGCACAAAACCCACCCAAAATCACCCAAAATCCACCCAAAATCACCCAAAATATCACAAAGCACCCAAAAACCCACCCAAAACCCACCCAAAATCCACCCAATATCACCCAAAATCCACCCAAAATCACCCAAAATAGCACAAAACCCACCCAAAATCACCCAAAATCACCCAAAATCACCCAAAATAGCACAAAACCCACCCAAAATCACCCAAAACCCACCCAAAATCCACCCAAAATCACCTAAAATAGCACAAAACCCCACCCAAAATCACCCAAAACCACCCAAAATCACCCAAAACCCCACCCAAAATCACCTAAAATAGCACAAAACCCACCCAAAATCCACCCAAAACCACCCAAAATCACCCAAAATAGCACAAAACCCACCCAAAACCACCCAAAACCACCCAAAATCACCCAAAATCACCCAAAATCACCCAAAATCACCCAAAATAGCACAAAACCCACCCAAAATCACCCAAAACCACCCAAAATCACCCAAAATAGCACAAAACCACCCAAAATCACCCAAAACCCACCCAAAATCAGCCAAAATCATCCAAAATCCACCCAAAATCACCCAAAATAGCACAAAATCCACCCAAAATCCACCCAAAATCACCCAAAATCACCCAAAATCCACCCAAAATCCACCCAAAATCACCCAAAATAGCACAAAATATCACAAAGCACCCAAAACCCACCCAAAACCCACCCAAAATCACCCAAAATCATCCAAAATCCACCCAAAATCACCCAAAATAGCACAAAATCCACCCCAAAATCCACCCAAAATCCATCCAAAATCACCCAAAACCCACCCAAAATCTACCCAAAATCACCCAAAATCCACCCAAAATCACCCAAAACCCACCCAAAATCACCCAAAATAGCACAAAACCCACCCAAAACCACCCAAAATCACCCAAAACCCACCCAAAATCACCCAAAATAGCACAAAACCCACCCAAAATCACCCAAAACCACCCAAAATCACCCAAAATATCACAAAGCACCCAAAACCCACCCAAAACCCACCCAAAACCCACCCAAAACCAGCCAAAATCACCCAAAATCAGCCAAAACCCACCCAAAACCACCCAAAATCACCCAAAATCACCCAAAATAGCACAAAACCCACCCAAAACCCACCCAAAATCACCCAAAATAGCACAAAACCCACCCAAAATCACCCAAAATCCACCCAAAATCACCCAAAATATCACAAAGCACCCAAAACCCACCCAAAACCCACCCAAAATCACCCAAAATCACCCAAAATCACCCAAAATCCACCCAAAATCACCCAAAATAGCACAAAATCCACCCAAAATCCACCCAAAATCACCCAAAATCCACCCAAAATCACCCAAAATATCACAAAGCACCCAAAACCCACCCAAAACCCACCCAAAACCCACCCAAAATAACCCAAAATCCACCCAAAATCACCCAAAATCACCCAAAATCACCCAAAATAGCACAAAACCCACCCAAAAATCACCCAAAATCACCCAAAATCACCCAAAACCACCCAAAATCACCCAAAATCACCCAAAATTCACCCAAATTTTCCCAAGTTTTCCACAAATTATCCCCAAAAATCTCCTCCAAATTCCCTTCAAATTTCCCAAAATTCTCAGAAATTCTCCTCCAAAATTTCCCAAATGCACCACTAAAATCTCCCAAATTTTCCAGAATTTTCCCAAAATTTCTCCCCAAGATTTCCAGAAAATTTCCAATGTTTTTTACAAAATTTCTCCAAATTTCTCAAATTTTTTTCAAAATTCCCCTCAAAAATTCCTGAATTTTCCTCAAATTTCAGAAATTTCCCTCAAAATTTCCTCAAATTCCTCCCCCAAAAATTCCCAAATTTTCCCCAAAAAGTCTCCCCAAAAAAATTCAGAAAATTCCCCAAAATTTGTCCCAAAATTGCCCCAAAATTCCCG
>JAYKTQ010000406.1:0-10000 GCA_036010785.1 Ammospiza maritima maritima
TGTGTCGGAAGGAAGTGTCGGAAGGAAGTGTCGGAAGGAAGGAAGGAAGGAAGTGTCGGAAGGAAGTGTCGGAAGGAAGGAAGGAAGTGTCGGAAGGAAGGAAGGAAGGAAGGAAGGAAGGAAGGAAGGAAGGAAGGAAGGAAGGAAGGAAGGAAGTGTCGGAAAGGAAGGAAGGAAGGAAGGAAGGAAAGAAGGAAGGAAGGAAGGAAGCAAGGAAGGATTGAAGGAAGGAAGGAAGGAATGAAGGAAGGAAAGAAGGAAGGAAGTGTCGGAATGTCGGAAGTGTCAGAAGTGTCGGAAGTGTCGGAAGTGTCGGAAGTGTCGGAAGTGTCGGAAGGAAGGAAGGAAGGAAGGAAGGAAGGTAGGAAGGAAGGAAGGAAGGAAGGAAGGAAGAAAATATAGGAAGGAAGGAAGGAATGAAAGAAAGGAAGTGTCGGAAGGAAGTGTTGGAAGGAAGTGTCGGAAGTAAGGAAGTGTCGGAAGGAAGGAAGGAGAGTGTCGGAAGGAAGGAAGTGTCGGAAGGAAGGAAGTGTGGGAAGGAAGGAAGGAAGGAAGGAAGGAAGGAAGGAAGGAAGGAAGGAAGGAAGGAAGGAAGGAAGGAAGGAAGGAAGGAAGGAAGGAAGGAAATGTTGGAAGGAATTGTCAGAAGGAAGTGTTGGAAGGAAGGATGTGTTGAAAGGAAGAAAGTGTTTGAAGGAATAAATTGTCTGAAGGACGTTTGAGAAGGAAGTGTCGGAAGGAAGTGTCGAAAGGAAGTGTCGGAAAGAAGTGTTGGAAGGACGTGTTGGAAGGAAGGAAGTGTATAAAGGAAGAAAATGTCGGAAAGAAGAAAGTGTCGGAAGTGTCGGAAGGAAGTGTCGGAAGGAAGTGTCGGAAGGAAGTGTCGGAAGGAAGTGTCGGAAGGAAGTGTCGGAAGGAAGTGTCGGAAGGCAGGAAGGAAGGAAGGAAGGAAGGAAGGAAGGAAGGAAGGAAGGAAGGAAGGAAGGAAGGAAGTGTCGGAAGGAAGTGTCGGAAGGAAGTGTTGGAAGGAAGGAAGGAAGGAAGGAAGGAAGGAAGGAAGGAAGGAAGGAAGGAAGGAAGGAAGGAAGGAAGGAAGGAAGGAAGGAAGGAAGGAAGGAAGGAAGGAAGGAAGGAAGGAAGGAAGGAAGTGTCGGAAGGAAGTGTCAGAAGGACGTGTCGGAAGGAAGGAGTGTCGGAAGGAAGGAAGTGTCGGAAGGAAGGAAGTGTCGGAAGGAAGTGTCGGAAGGAATTGTCGGAAGGAAGTGTCGGAAGGAAGTGTCGGAAGGAAGTGTCGGAAGGAAGGAAGGAAGTGTCGGAAGGAAGGAAGGAAGGAAGTGTCGGAAGGAAGGAAGTGTCGGAAGGAAGGAAGTGTCGGAAGGAAGGAAGGAAGGAAGGAAGGAAGGAAGGAAGGAAGGAAGGAAGGAAGGAAGGAAGGAAGGAAGGAAGGAAGGAAGGAAGGAAGGAAGGAAGGAAGGAAGGAAGGAAGGAAGGAAGGAAGTGTCGGAAGGAAATGTCGGATGGAAGTGTCGGAAGGAAGGAAGGAAGGAAGGAAGGAAGGAAGGAAGGAAGGAAGGAAGGAAGGAAGGAAGGAAGGAAGGAAGGAAGGAAGGAAGGAAGGAAGTGTCGGAAGGAAGGAAGGAAGGAAGTGTCGGAAGGAAGGAAGGAAGGAAGGAAGGAAGGAAGGAAGGAAGGAAGGAAGGAAGGAAGGAAGGAAGGAAGGAAGGAAGGAAGGAAGGAAGTGTCGGAAGGAAGTGTCGGAAGGAAGTGTCGGAAGGAAGTGTCGGAAGGAAGTGTCGGAAGGAAGTGTCGGAAGGAAGGAAGGAAGGAAGGAAGGAAGGAAGGAAGGAAGGAAGGAAGGAAGGAAGGAAGGAAGGAAGGAAGGAAGGAAGGAAGGAAGGAAGTGTGGGAAGGAAGTGTCGGAAGGAAGGAAGGAAGGAAGGAAGGAAGGAAGGAAGGAAGGAAGGAAGGAAGGAAGGAAGGAAGGAAGGAAGGAAGGAAGGAAGTGTGGGAAGGAAGTGTCGGAAGGAAGGAAGGAAGGAAGGAAGGAAGGAAGGAAGGAAGGAAGGAAGGAAGGAAGGAAGGAAGGAAGGAAGGAAGGAAGGAAGGAAGTGTCGGAAGGAAGGAAGGAAGGAAGGAAGGAAGGAAGGAAGGAAGGAAGGAAGGAAGGAAGGAAGGAAGGAATTGTTGGAAGGAAGTGTCGGAAGGAAGTGTCGGAAGGAAGTGTCGGAAGAAAGTGTCGGAAGGAAGTGTTGGAAGGAAGTGGCGGAAGGAAGTGTAAGAAGGAAGTGTCGGAAGGAAGGAAGGAAGGAAGTGTCGGAAGGAAGGAAGTGTCGGAAGGAAGTGTCGGAAGGAAGTGTCGGAAGGAAGTGTCGGAAGGAAGTGTCGGAAGGAAGTGTCGGAAGGAAGTGTCGGAAGGAAGGAAGGAAGGAAGGAAGGAAGGAAGGAAGGAAGGAAGGAAGGAAGGAAGGAAGGAAGGAAGGAAGGAAGGAAGGAAGGAAGGAAGGAAGGAAGGAAGTGTCGGAAGGAAGTGTCGGAAGGAAGGAAGGAAGGAAGGAAGGAAGGAAGGAAGGAAGGAAGGAAGGAAGGAAGGAAGGAAGGAAGGAAGTGTCGGAAGGAAGTGTCGAAAGGAAGTGTCGGAAGGAAGTGTCGGAAGGAAGTGTCGGAAGGAAGGAAGGAAGGAAGGAAGGAAGGAAGGAAGGAAGGAAGGAAGGAAGGAAGGAAGGAAGGAAGGAAGGAAGGAAGGAAGGAAGTGTCGGAAGGAAGGAAGGAAGGAAGGAAGGAAGGAAGGAAGTGTCGGAAGGAAGTGTCGGAAGGAAGGAAGGAAGGAAGGAAGGAAGGAAGGAAGGAAGGAAGGAAGGAAGGAAGGAAGGAAGGAAGGAAGGAAGGAAGTGTCGGAAGGAAGTGTCGGAAGGAAGGAAGGAAGGAAGGAAAGAAGGAAGGAAGGAAGGAGGGAAGGAAGGAAGGAAGGAAGGAAGGAAGGAAGGAAGGAAGGAAGGAAGGAAGGAAGGAAGGAAGGAAGGAAGGAAGGAAAGAAGTGTCGGAAGGAAGAAGTGTCGGAAGTGTCGGAAGTGTCGGAAGTGTCGGAAGTGTCGGAAGTGTCGGAAGTGTCGGAAGTGTCGGAAGGAAGGAAGGAAGGAAGGAAGGAAGGAAGGAAGGAAGTGTCGGAAGGAAGTGTCGGAAGGAAGTGTCGGAAGGAAGTGTTGGAAGGAAGGAAGGAAGGAAGGAAGTGTCGGAAGGAAGTGTCAGAAGGAAGTGTTGGAAGGAAGGAAGTGTCGGAAGGAAGGAAGTGTCGGAAGGAAGGAAGTGTCGGAAAGAAGTATCGGAAGGAATTGTCGGAAGGAAGTGTCGGAAGGAAGTGTCGGAAGGAAGTGTCGGAAGGAAGGAAGGAAGTGTCGGAAGGAAGGAAGGAAGGAAGTGTCGGAAGGAAGTGTCGGAAGGAAGTGTCGGAAGGAAGGAAGGAAGGAAGGAAGGAAGGAAGGAAGGAAGGAAGGAAGGAAGGAAGGAAGGAAGGAAGGAAGGAAGTGTCGGAAGGAAGTGTCGGAAGGAAGTGTCGGAAGGAAGGAAGGAAGTGTCGGAAGGAAGGAAGGAAGGAAGGAAGTGTCGGAAGGAAGGAAGGAAGGAAGGAAGGAAGGAAGGAAGGAAGGAAGGAAGGAAGGAAGGAAGGAAGGAAGGAAGGAAGGAAGTGTCGGAAGGAAGGAAGGAAGTGTCGGAAGGAAAGAAGGAAGGAAGGAAGGAAGGAAGGAAGGAAGGAAGGAAGGAAGGAAGGAAGGAAGGAAGGAAGGAAGGAAGGAAGGAAGGAAGGAAGGAAGGAAGGAAAGAAGGAAGGAAGTGTCGGAAGTGTCGGAAGTGTCGGAAGTGTCGGAAGTGTCGGAAGGAAGGAAGGAAGGAAGGAAGGAAGGAAGGAAGGAAGGAAGGAAGGAAGGTAGGAAGGAAGGAAGGAAGGAAGGAAGAAAATATAGGAAGGAAGGAAGGAAGGAAAGAAAGGAAGTGTTGGAAGGAAGTGTTGGAAGGAAGTGTCGGAAGCAAGGAAGTGTCGGAAGGAAGGAAGGAAGTGTCGGAAGGAAGGAAGTGTCAGAAGGAAGGAAGGAAGGAAGGAAGGAAGGAAGGAAGGAAGGAAGGAAGGAAGGAAGGAAGGAAGGAAGGAAGGAAGGAAGGAAGGAAGGAAGGAAGGAAATGTTGGAAGGAATTGTCAGAAGGAAGTGTTGGAAGGAAGGATATGTTGAAAGGAAGAAAGTGTTTGAAGGAATAAATTGTCTGAAGGACGTTTGAGAAGGAAGTGTCGGAAGGAAGTGTCGAAAGGAAGTGTCGGAAAGAAGTGTTGGAAGGACGTGTTGGAAGGAAGGAAGTGTATAAAGGAAGAAAATGTCGGAAAGAAGAAAGTGTCGGAAGTGTCGGAAGGAAGTGTCGGAAGGAAGTGTCGGAAGGAAGTGTCGGAAGGAAGTGTCAGAAGGAAGTGTCGGAAGGAAGGAAGGAAGGAAGGAAGGAAGGAAGGAAGGAAGGAAGGAAGGAAGGAAGGAAGGAAGGAAGGAAGGAAGGAAGGAAGGAAGGAAGGAAGGAAGGAAGTGTCGGAAGGAAGTGTCGGAAGGAAGTGTCGGAAGGAAGTGTTGGAAGGAAGGAAGGAAGGAAGGAAGTGTCGGAAGGAAGTGTCAGAAGGAAGTGTCGGAAGGAAGGAAGTGTCGGAAGGAAGGAAGTGTCGGAAGGAAGGAAGTGTCGGAAGGAAGTGTCGGAAGGAATTGTCGGAAGGAAGTGTCGGAAGGAAGTGTCGGAAGGACGTGTCGGAAGGAAGGAAGGAATTGTCGGAAGGAAGGAAGGAAGGAAGTGTCGGAAGGAAGGAAGTGTCGGAAGGAAGGAAGGAAGGAAGGAAGGAAGGAAGGAAGGAAGGAAGGAAGGAAGTGTCGGAAGGAAGGAAGGAAGGAAGGAAGGAAGGAAGGAAGGAAGGAAGGAAGGAAGGAAGGAAGGAAGGAAGGAAGGAAGGAAGGAAGGAAGGAATTGTTGGAAGGAAGTGTCGGAAGGAAGTGTCGGAAGGAAGTGTCGGAAGGAAGTGTCGGAAGGAAGAGTTGGAAGGAAGTGGCGGAAGGAAGTGTAAGAAGGAAGTGTCGGAAGGAAGGAAGTGTCGGAAGGAAGGAAGGAAGGAAGGAAGGAAGGAAGGAAGGAAGGAAGGAAGGAAGGAAGGAAGGAAGGAAGGAAGGAAGGAAGTCTCGGAAGGAAGTCTCGGAAGGAAGTGTCGGAAGGAAGTGTCGGAACGAAGGAATGAAGGAAGGAAGGAAGGAAGGAAGGAAGGAAGGAAGGAAGGAAGGAAGGAAGGAAGGAAGTGGCGGAAGGAAGGAAGTGTCGGAAGGAAGTGTCGGAAGGAAGTGTCGGAAGGAAGTGTCGGAAGGAAGGAAGGAAGGAAGGAAGGAAGGAAGGAAGGAAGGAAGGAAGGAAGGAAGGAAGGAAGGAAGGAAGGAAGGAAGGAAGGAAGGAAGGAAGGAGGGAAGGAAGGAAGGAAGGAAGGAAGGAAGGAAGGAAGGAAGGAAGGAAGGAAGGAAGGAAGGAAGGAAGGAAGGAAGGAAGGAAGGAAGGAAGGAAGGAAGGAAGGAAGGAAGGGAGGAAGTGTCGGAAGGAAGTGTCGGAAGGAAGTTTCGGAAGGAAGTGTCGGAAGGAAGTGTGGAAGGAAGTGTGGAAAAGGGAAGTGTGGAAGGAAGGAAGGAAGGAAGGAAGGAAGGAAGGAAGGAAGGAAGGAAGGAAGGAAGGAAGGAAGGAAGGAAGGAAGGAAGGAAGGAAGGAAGGAAGTGTCGGAAGGAAGTGTCGGAAGGAAGGAAGGAAAGAAAGAAAGGAAGGAAAGAAGGAAGGAAGGAAGGAAGGAAGGAAGGAAGGAAGGAAGGAAGGAAGGAAGGAAGGAAGGAAAGAAGTGTCGGAAGGAAGGAAGTGTCGGAAGTGTCGGAAGTGTCGGAAGTGTCGGAAGTGTCGGAAGTGTCGGAAGGAAGGAAGGAAGGAAGGAAGGAAGGAAGGAAGGAAGAAAATATAGGAAGGAAGGAAGGAAAGAAAGGAAGTGTCGGAAGGAAGTGTTGGAAGGAAGTGTCGGAAGCAAGGCAGTGTCGGAAGGAAGGAAGGAAGTGTCGGAAGGAAGGAAGTGTCGGAAGGAAGGAAGGAAGGAAGGAAGGAAGGAAGGAAGGAAGGAAGGAAGGAAGGAAGGAAGGAAGGAAGGAAGGAAGGAAATGTTGGAAGGAATTGTTAGAAGGAAGTGTTGGAAGGAAGGATGTGTTGAAAGGAAGAAAGTGTTTGAAGGAATAAATTGTCTGAAGGACGTGTGAGAAGGAAGTGTCGGAAGGAAGTGTCGAAAGGAAGTGTCGGAAGGAAGTGTCGGAAGGAAGTGTCGGAAGGAAGTGTCGGAAGGAAGTGTCGGAAGGAAGGAAGGAAGGAAGGAAGGAAGGAAGGAAGGAAGGAAGGAAGGAAGGAAGGAAGGAAGGAAGGAAGGAAGGAAGGAAGGAAGGAAGGAAGGAAGGAAGGAAGGAAAGAAGGAAGGAAGGAAGGAAGGAAGGAAGGAAGGAAAGAAGGAAGGAAGGAAGGAAGGAAGGAAGGAAGGAAGGAAGGAAGGAAGGAAGGAAGGAAGGAAGGAAGGAAGGAAGGAAGGAAAGAATGAAGGAAGTGTCGGAAGTGTCGGAAGGAAGGAAGGAAGGAAGGAAGGAAGGAAGGAAGGAAGGAAGGAAGGAAGGAAGGAAATGTTGGAAGGAATTGTCAGAAGGAAGTGTTGGAAGGAAGGATGTGTTGAAAGGAAGAAAGTGTTTGAAGGAATAAACTGTCTGAAGGACGTGTGAGAAGGAAGTGTCGGAAGGAAGTGTCGGAAAGAAGTGTTGGAAGGACGTGTTGGAAGGAAGGAAGTGCATAAAGGAAGAAAATGTCGGAAAGAAGAAAGTGTCGGACGTGTCGGAAGGAAGTGTCGGAAGGAAGTGTCGGAAGGAAGTGTCGGAAGGAAGTGTCGGAAGGATGTGTCGGAAGGAAGGAAGGAAGGAAGGAAGGAAGGAAGGAAGGAAGGAAGGAAGGAAGGAAGGAAGGAAGGAAGGAAGGAAGGAAGGAAGGAAAGAAGGAAGGAAGTGTCGGAAGTGTCGGAAGGAAGGAAGGAAGGAAGGAAGGAAGGAAGGAAGGAAGGAAGGAAGGAAGGAAGGAAATGTTGGAAGGAATTGTCAGAAGGAAGTGTTGGAAGGAAGGATGTGTTGAAAGGAAGAAAGTGTTTGAAGGAATAAACTGTCTGAAGGACGTGTGAGAAGGAAGTGTCGGAAGGAAGTGTCGGAAAGAAGTGTTGGAAGGACGTGTTGGAAGGAAGGAAGTGCATAAAGGAAGAAAATGTCGGAAAGAAGAAAGTGTCGGACGTGTCGGAAGGAAGTGTCGGAAGGAAGTGTCGGAAGGAAGTGTCGGAAGGAAGTGTCGGAAGGATGTGTCGGAAGGAAGGAAGGAAGGAAGGAAGGAAGGAAGGAAGGAAGGAAGGAAGGAAGGAAGGAAGGAAGGAAGGAAGGAAGGAAGGAAGGAAGGAAGGAAGTGTCGGAAGGAAGTGTCGGAAGGAAGTGTCGGAAGGAAGGAAGGAAGGAAGGAAGGAAGGAAGGAAGGAAGGAAGGAAGTGTCAGAAGGAAGTGTCGGAAGGAAGGAAGTGTCGGAAGGAAGGAAGTGTCGGAAGGAAGGAAGTGTCGGAAGGAAGTGTCGGAAGGAAGTGTCGGAAGGAAGTGTCGGAAGGAAGGAAGGAAGTGTCGGAAGGAAGTGTCGAAAGGAAGTGTCGGAAAGAAGTGTTGGAAGGACGTGTTGGAAGGAAGGAAGTGTATAAAGGAAGAAAATGTCGGAAAGAAGAAAGTGTCGGAAGTGTCGGAAGGAAGTGTCGGAAGGAAGTGTCGGAAGGAATAAGTGTCGGAAGGAAGTGTCGGAAGGATGTGTCGGAAGGAAGGAAGGAAGGAAGGAAGGAAGGAAGGAAGGAAGGAAGGAAGGAAGGAAGGAAGGAAGGGAGGAAGGAAGGAAGGTAGTGTCGGAAGGAAGGATGGAAAGAAGGAAGGAAGGAAGGAAGGAAGGAAGGAAGGAAGGAAGGAAGGAAGGAAGGAAGGAAGGAAGGAAGGAAGGAAGGAAGGAAGGAAAGAAGTGTCGGAAGGAAGGAAGTGTCGGAAGTGTCGGAAGTGTCGGAAGTGTCGGAAGTGTCGGAAGTGTCGGAAGTGTCGGAAGGAAGGAAGGAAGGAAGGAAGGAAGGAAGGAAGGAAGGAAGGAAGGAAGAAAAAATAGGAAGGAAGGAAGGAATGAAAGAAAGGATGTGTCGGAATGAAGTGTTGGAAGGAAGTGTCGGAAGCAAGGAAGTGTCAGAAGGAAGGAAGGAAGTGTCGGAAGGAAGGAAGTGTCGGAAGGAAGGAAGTGTCGGAAGGAAGGAAGTGTCGGAAGGAAGGAAGTGTCGGAAGGAAGGAAGGAAGGAAGGAAGGAAGGAAGGAAGGAAGGAAGGAAGGCAGGAAGGAGGGAAGGAGGGAAGGAGGGAAGGAAGGAAGGAAGGAAGGAAGGAAGGAAGGAAGGAAGGAAGGAAGGAAGGAAGGAAGGAAGGAAGGAAGGAAGGAAGGAAGGAAGGAAGGAAGGAAGGAAGGAAGGAAGGAAATGTTGGAAGGAATTGTTAGAAGGAAGTGTTGGAAGGAAGGATGTGTTGAAAGGAAGAAAGTGTTTGAAGGAATAAATTGTCTGAAGGACGTGTGAGAAGGAAGTGTCGGAAGGAAGTGTTGAAAGGAAGTGTCGGAAGGAAGTGTCGGAAGGAAGTGTCGGAAGGAAGTGTCGGAAGGAAGTGTCGGAAGGAAGTGTCGGAAGGAAGGAAGGAAGTGTCGGAAGGAAGGAAGTGTCGGAAGGAAGGAAGTGTCGGAAGGAAGGAAGTGTCGGAAGGAAGGAAGGAAGGAAGGAAGGAAGGAAGGAAGGAAGGAAGGAAGGAAGGAAGGAAGGAAGGAAAGAAGGAAGGAAGGAAGGAAGGAAGGAAGGAAGGAAGGAAGGAAGGAAGGAAGGAAGGAAGGAAGGAAGTGTCGGAAGGAAGTGTCGGAAGGAAGGAAGGAAAGAAGGAAGGAAGGAAGGAAGGAAGGAAGGAAGGAAGGAAGGAAGGAAGGAAGGAAGGAAGGAAGGAAGGAAGGAAGGAAAGAAGTGTCGGAAGGAAGGAAGTGTCGGAAGTGTCGGAAGTGACGGAAGTGTCGGAAGTGTCGGGAGGAAGGAAGGAAGGAAGGAAGGAAGGAAGGAAGGAAGGATAAGGAAGGAAGGAAGGAAAGAAGTGTCGGAAGGAAGGAAGTGTCGGAAGTGTCGGAAGTGCCGGAAGTGTCGGAAGTGTCGGAAGTGTCGGAAGTGTCGGAAGTGTCGGAAGTGTTGGAAGGAAGGAAGGAAGGAAGGAAGGAAGGAAGGAAGGAAGGAAGGAAGGAAGGAAGGAAGGAAGGAAGGAAGGAAGAAAATATAGGAAGGAAGGAAGGAATGAAAGAAAGGATGTGTCGGAAGGAAGTGTTGGAAGGAAGTGTCGGAAGCAAGGAAGTGTCGGAAGGAAGGAAGGAAGTGTCGGAAGGAAGGAAGTGTCGGAAGGAAGGAAGTGTCGGAAGGAAGGAAGGAAGGAAGTGTCGGAAGGAAGGAAGTGTCGGAAGGAAGGAAGTGTCGGAAGGAAGGAAGGAAGGAAGGAAGGAAGGAAGGAAGGAAGGAAGGAAGGAAGGAAGGAAGGAAGGAAGGAAGGAAAGAAGGAAGGAAGGAAGGAAGGAAGGAAGGAAGGAAGGAAGGAAGGAAGGAAGGAAGGAAGGAAGGAAGGAAGGAAGGAAGGAAAGAAGTGTCGGAAGTGTGACGGAAGTGTCGGAAGTGTCGGAAGGAAGGAAGGAAGGAAGGAAGGAAGGAAGGAAGGAAGGAAGGAAGGAAGGAAGGAAATGTTGGAAGGAATTGTCAGAAGGAAGTGTTGGAAGGAAGGATGTGTTGAAAGGAAGAAAGTGTTTGAAGGAATAAATTGTCTGAAGGACGTGTGAGAAGGAAGTGTCGGAAGGAAGTGTCGAAAGGA
>JAYKTQ010000406.1:15000-27797 GCA_036010785.1 Ammospiza maritima maritima
GTTGGAAGGAATTGTTAGAAGGAAGTGTTGGAAGGAAGGATGTGTTGAAAGGAAGAAAGTGTTTGAAGGAATAAATTGTCTGATAGACGTGTGAGAAGGAAGTGTCGGAAGGAAGTGTCGAAAGGAAGTGTCGGAAGGAAGTGTCGGAAGGAAGTGTCGGAAGGAAGTGTCGGAAGGAAGTGTCGGAAGGAAGTGTCGGAAGGAAGGAAGGAAGTGTCGGAAGGAAGGAAGTGTCGGAAGGAAGGAAGTGTCGGAAGGAAGTGTCGGAAGGAAGTGTCGGAAGGAAGTGTCGGAAGGAAGTGTCGGAAGGAAGTGTCGGAAGGAAGTGTCGGAAGGAAGTGTCGGAAGGAAGTGTCGGAAGGAAGTGTCGGAAGGAAGGAAGGAAGGAAGGAAGGAAGGAAGGAAGGAAGGAAGGAAGGAAGGAAGGAAGGAAGGAAGGAAGGAAGGAAGGAAGGAAGGAAGGAAGGAAGGAAGGAAGAAGAGGAAGGAAGGAAGGAAGGAAGGAAGGAAGGAAGGAAGGAAGGAAGGAAGGAAGGAAGGAAGGAAGGAAGGAAGGAAGGAAGGAAGGAAGGAAGGAAGGAAGGAAAGAAGGAAGGAAGGAAGGAAGGAAGGAAGGAAGGAAGGAAGGAAGGAAGGAAGGAAGGAAGGAAGGAAGGAAGGAAGGAAGGAAGGAAGGAAGGAAGGAAGGAAAGAAGGAAGGAAGGAAGGAAGGAAGGAAGGAAGGAAGGAAGGAAGGAAGGAAGGAAGGAAGGAAGGAAGGAAGGATGAAGGAAGGAAGGAAGGAAGGAAGGTAGGAAGGAAGGAAGGAAGAAAATATAGGAAGGAAGGAAGGAAGGAAGGAAGGAAGGAAGGAAGGAAGGAAGGAAGGAAGGAAGGAAGGAAGGAAGGAAGGAAGGAAGGAAGGAAGGAAGGAAGGAAGGAAGGAAGGAAGGAAGGAAGGAAGGAGGGAAGGAGGGAAGGAGGGAAGGAGGGAAGGAGGGAAGGAGGGAAGGAAGGAAGGAAGGAAGGAAGGAAGGAAGGAAGGAAGGAAGGAAGGAAGGAAGGAAGGAAGGAAGGAAGGAAGGAAGGAAGGAAGGAAGTGTCGGAAGGAAGGAAGGAAGGAAGGAAGGAAATGTTGGAAGGAATTGTTAGAAGGGAGTGTTGGAAGGAAGGATGTGTTGAAAGGAAGAAAGTGTTTGAAGGAATAAATTGTCTGAAGGACGTGTGAGAAGGAAGTGTCGGAAGGAAGTGTCGAAAGGAAGTGTCGGAAGGAAGTGTCGGAAGGAAGGAAGGAAGGAAGGAAGGAAGGAAGGAAGGAAGGAAATGTTGGAAGGAATTGTCAGAAGGAAGTGTTGGAAGGAAGGATGTGTTGAAAGGAAGAAAGTGTTTGAAGGAATAAACTGTCTGAAGGACGTGTGAGAAGGAAGTGTCGGAAGGAAGTGTCGGAAAGAAGTGTTGGAAGGACGTGTTGGAAGGAAGGAAGTGCATAAAGGAAGAAAATGTCGGAAAGAAGAAAGTGTCGGACGTGTCGGAAGGAAGTGTCGGAAGGAAGTGTCGGAAGGAAGTGTCGGAAGGAAGTGTCGGAAGGAAGTGTCGGAAGGAAGTGTCGGAAGGAAGTTTCGGAAGGAAGGAAGGAAGTGTCGGAAGGAAGTGCGGAAGGAAGTGTCGGAAGGAAGTGTCGGAAGGAAGGAAGGAAGGAAGGAAGGAAGGAAGGAAGGAAGGAAGGAAGGAAGTGTCGGAAGGAAGTGTCGGAAGGAAGTGTCGGAAGGAAGGAAGTGTCGGAAGGAAGGAAGTGTCGGAAGGAAGTGTCGTAAGGAAGTGTCGGAAGGAAGGAAGGAAGTGTCGGAAGGAAGTGTCGAAAGGAAGTGTCGGAAAGAAGAGTTGGAAGGACGTGTTGGAAGGAAGGAAGTGTATAAAGGAAGAAAATGTCGGAAAGAAGAAAGTGTCGGAAGTGTCGGAAGGAAGTGTCGGAAGGAAGTGTCGGAAGGAAGTGTCGGAAGGAAGTGTCGGAAGGAAGTGTCGGAAGGAAGTGTCGGAAGGAAGTGTCGGAAGGAAGGAAGGAAGGAAGGAAGGAAGTGTCGGAAGGAAGGAAGGAAGGAAGGAAGGAAGGAAGGAAGGAAGGAAGGAAGGAAGGAAGGAAGGAAGGAAGGAAGTGTCGGAAGGAAGTGTTGGAAGGAAGGAAGGAAGGAAGGAAGGAAGGAAGGAAGGAAGGAAGGAAGGAAGGAAGGAAGGAAGGAAGGAAGGAAGGAAGGAAGGAAGGAAGGAAGGAAGGAAAGAAGTGTCGGAAGTGACGGAAGTGTCGGAAGTGTCGGAAGTGTCGGAAGTGTCGGAAGGAAGGAAGGAAGGAAGGAAGGAAGGAAGGAAATGTTGGAAGGAATTGTCAGAAGGAAGTGTTGGAAGGAAGGATGTGTTGAAAAGAAGAAAGTGTTTGAAGGAATAAATTGTCTGAAGGACGTGTGAGAAGGAAGTGTCGGAAGGAAGTGTCGAAAGGAAGTGTCGGAAAGAAGTGTTGGAAGGACGTGTTGGAAGGAAGGAAGTGCATAAAGGAAGAAAATGTCGGAAAGAAGAAAGTGTTGGAAGTGTCGGAAGGAAGTGTCGGAAGGAAGTGTCGGAAGGAAGTGTCGGAAGGAAGTGTCGGAAGGAAGTGTCGGAAGGAAGTGTCGGAAGGAAGGAAGGAAGTGTCGGAAGGAAGGAAGGAAGGAAGGAAGGAAGGAAGGAAGGAAGGAAGGAAGGAAGGAAGGAAGGAAGGAAGGAAGGAAGGAAGTGTCGGAAGGAAGTGTCGGAAGGAAGGAAGGAAGGAAGGAAGGAAGGAAGGAAGGAAGGAAGGAAGGAAGGAAGGAAGGAAGGAAGGAAGGAAGGAAGGAAGGAAGTGTCGGAAGGAAGTGTCGGAAGGAAGTGTCGGAAGGAAGTGTTGGAAGGAAGGAAGGAAGGAAGGAAGGAAGGAAGGAAGGAAGGAAGGAAGGAAGGAAGGAAGGAAGGAAGGAAGGAAGGAAGGAAGGAAGGAAGGAAGGAAGGAAGTGTCGGAAGGAAGTGTCAGAAGGAAGTGTCGGAAGGAAGGAAGTGTCGGAAGGAAGGAAGTGTCGGAAGGAAGGAAGTGTCGGAAGGAAGTGTCGGAAGGAAGTGTCGGAAGGAAGTGTCAGAAGGAAGTGTCGGAAGGAAGGAAGGAAGTGTCGGAAGGAAGTGTCGGAAGGAAGTGTCGGAAGGAAGTGTCGGAAGGAAGGAAGGAAGGCAGGAAGGAAGGAAGGAAGGAAGGAAGGAAGGAAGGAAGGAAGGAAGGAAGGAAGGAAGGAAGGAAGGAAGGAAGGAAGGAAGGAAGGAAGGAAGGAAGGAAGGAAGTGTGGGAAGGAAGTGTGGGAAGGAAGTGTGGGAAAGAAGTGTCGGAAGGAAGTGTCGGAAGGAATTGTCGGAAGGAAGTGTCGGAAGGAAGGAAGGAAGGAAGGAAGGATGGAAGGAAGGAAGGAAGGAAGGAAGGAAGGAAGGAAGGAAGGAAGGAAGGAAGGAAGGAAGGAAGGAAGGAAGGAAGGAAGGAAGGAAGGAAGGAAGTGTAGGAAGTGTCGGAAGGAAGTGTCGGAAGGAAGTGTCGGAAGGAAGGAAGGAAGGAAGGAAGGAAGGAAGGAAGGAAGGAAGGAAGGAAGGAAGGAAGGAAGGAAGGAAGGAAGGAAGGAAGGAAGGAAGGAAGGAAGGAAGGAAGGAAGTGTCGGAAGGAAGGAGGTGTCGGAAGGAAGGAAGTGTTGGAAGGAAGGAAGTGTCGGAAGTGTCAGAAGGAAGTGTCGGGAGGAAGTGTCGGAAGGAAGTGTCGGAAGGAAGTGTCGGAAGGAAGGAAGGAAGGAAGGAAGGAAGGAAGGAAGGAAGGAAGGAAGGAAGGAAGGAAGGAAGGAAGGAAGGAAGGAAGGAAGGAAGGAAGGAAGGAAGGAAGTGTCGGAAGGAAGTGTTGGAAGGAAGGAAGGAAGGAAGGAAGGAAGGAAGGAAGGAAGGAAGGAAGGAAGGAAGGAAGGAAGGAAGGAAGGAAGGAAGGAAGGAAGGAAGGAAGGAAGGAAGGAAGGAAGGAAGGAAAGAAGTGTCGGAAGTGACGGAAGTGTCGGAAGTGTCGGAAGTGTCGGAAGTGTCGGAAGGAAGGAAGGAAGGAAGGAAGGAAGGAAGGAAATGTTGGAAGGAATTGTCAGAAGGAAGTGTTGGAAGGAAGGATGTGTTGAAAAGAAGAAAGTGTTTGAAGGAATAAATTGTCTGAAGGACGTGTGAGAAGGAAGTGTCGGAAGGAAGTGTCGAAAGGAAGTGTCGGAAAGAAGTGTTGGAAGGACGTGTTGGAAGGAAGGAAGTGCATAAAGGAAGAAAATGTCGGAAAGAAGAAAGTGTTGGAAGTGTCGGAAGGAAGTGTCGGAAGGAAGTGTCGGAAGGAAGTGTCGGAAGGAAGTGTCGGAAGGAAGGAAGGAAGTGTCGGAAGGAAGGAAGGAAGGAAGGAAGGAAGGAAGGAAGGAAGGAAGGAAGGAAGGAAGGAAGGAAGGAAGGAAGGAAGGAAGGAAGGAAGGAAGGAAGTGTCGGAAGGAAGGAAGGAAGGAAGGAAGGAAGGAAGGAAGGAAGGAAGGAAGGAAGGAAGGAAGGAAGGAAGGAAGGAAGGAAGGAAGGAAGGAAGTGTCGGAAGGAAGTGTCGGAAGGAAGTGTCGGAAGGAAGTGTTGGAAGGAAGGAAGGAAGGAAGGAAGGAAGGAAGGAAGGAAGGAAGGAAGGAAGGAAGGAAGGAAGGAAGGAAGGAAGGAAGGAAGGAAGGAAGGAAGGAAGGAAGGAAGGAAGGAAGGAAGGAAGGAAGGAAGGAAGGAAGGAAGGAAGGAAGGAAGGAAGTGTCAGAAGGAAGTGTCGGAAGGAAGGAAGTGTCGGAAGGAAGGAAGTGTCGGAAGGAAGGAAGTGTCGGAAGGAAGTGTCGGAAGGAAGTGTCGGAAGGAAGTGTCAGAAGGAAGTGTCGGAAGGAAGGAAGGAAGTGTCGGAAGGAAGTGTCGGAAGGAAGTGTCGGAAGGAAGTGTCGGAAGGAAGGAAGGAAGGCAGGAAGGAAGGAAGGAAGGAAGGAAGGAAGGAAGGAAGGAAGGAAGGAAGGAAGGAAGGAAGGAAGGAAGGAAGGAAGGAAGGAAGGAAGTGTGGGAAGGAAGTGTGGGAAGGAAGTGTGGGAAAGAAGTGTCGGAAGGAAGTGTCGGAAGGAATTGTCGGAAGGAAGTGTCGGAAGGAAGGAAGGAAGGAAGGAAGGATGGAAGGAAGGAAGGAAGGAAGGAAGGAAGGAAGGAAGGAAGGAAGGAAGGAAGGAAGGAAGGAAGGAAGGAAGGAAGGAAGGAAGGAAGGAAGGAAGGAAGGAAGGAAGGAAGGAAGGAAGGAAGTGTCGGAAGGAAGTGTCGGAAGGAAGTGTCGGAAGGAAGTGTCGGAAGGAAGGAAGGAAGGAAGGAAGGAAGGAAGGAAGGAAGGAAGGAAGTGTCGGAAGGAAGGAGGTGTCGGAAGGAAGGAAGTGTTGGAAGGAAGGAAGTGTCGGAAGTGTCAGAAGGAAGTGTCGGGAGGAAGTGTCGGAAGGAAGTGTCGGAAGGAAGTGTCGGAAGAAAGTGTCGGAAGGAAGGAAGGAAGTGTCGGAAGGAAGGAAGGAAGTGTCGGAAGGAAGTGTCGGAAGGAAGGAAGGAAGGAAGGAAGGAAGGAAGGAAGGAAGGAAGGAAGGAAGGAAGGAAGGAAGGAAGGAAGGAAGGAAGGAAGAATCTGAGGGAAGAAACGGAGGTTCGTAAAAGAGAATTTTGGAAGGAAGTGTCAGAAGGAATTGTTGGAAGTGATGGAAGGAAGTTTCGGAAGAGTAGGAAGGAAGTGTTGGAAGGAAGGAAGTGTCGGAAAGAATTGTAAGAAGAAAGGAAGTGTCGGAAGGAAGTGTCGGAAGGAAGTGTCGGAAGGAAGTGTCGGAAGGGAGGAAGTGTAGGAAGGAAGGAAGTGTTGGAAGGAAGTGTCGGAAGGAAGTGTCGGAAGGAAGTGTCGGAAGGAAGGAAGTGTCGGAAGGAAGGAAGGAAGGAAGTGTCGGAAGGAAGGACTTGTCGGAAGGAAGTGTCGTAAGGAAGGAAATGTCGGAAGGAAGGAAGGAAGGAAGGAAGGAAGGAAGGAAGGAAGGAAGGAAGGAAGGAAGGAAGGAAGGAAGGAAGGAAGGAAGGAAGGAAGGAAGGAAGGAAGGAAGGAAGTGTCGGAAGGAAGTGTCGGAAGGAAGTGTTGGAAGGAAGGAAGGAAGGAAGGAAGGAAGGAAGGAAGGAAGGAAGGAAGGAAGGAAGGAAGGAAGGAAGGAAGGAAGGAAGGAAGGAAGGAAGGAAGGAAGGAAGGAAGGAAGGAAGGAAGGAAGTGTCGGAAGGAAGTGTCAGAAGGAAGTGTCGGAAGGAAGGAAGTGTCGGAAGGAAGGAAGTGTCGGAAGGAAGGAAGTGTCGGAAGGAAGTGTCGGAAGGAAGTGTCGGAAGGAAGTGTCAGAAGGAAGTGTCGGAAGGAAGGAAGGAAGTGTCGGAAGGAAGTGTCGAAGGAAGTGTCGGAAGGAAGTGTCGGAAGGAAGTGTCGGAAGGAAGTGTCGGAAGGAAGTGTCGGAAGGAAGTGTCGGAAGGAAGGAAGGAAGGAAGGAAGGAAGGAAGGAAGGAAGGAAGGAAGGAAGTGTCGGAAGGAAGGAAGGAAGGAAGGAAGGAAGGAAGGAAGGAAGGAAGGAAGGAAGGAAGGAAGGAAGGAAGGAAGGAAGGAAGGAAGTGTGGGAAGGAAGTGTGGGAAGGAAGTGTGGGAAAGAAGTGTCGGAAGGAAGTGTCGGAAGGAAGTGTCGGAAGGAAGTGTCGGAAGGAAGTGTCGGAAGGAAGGAAGGAAGGAAGGAAGGAAGGAAGGAAGGAAGGAAGGAAGGAAGGAAGGAAGGAAGGAAGGAAGGAAGGAAGGAAGGAAGGAAGTGTCGGAAGGAAGTGTCGGAAGGAAGTGTCGGAAGGAAGTGTCGGAAGGAAGTGTCGGAAGGAAGTGTCGGAAGGAAGGAAGGAAGGAAGGAAGGAAGGAAGGAAGGAAGGAAGGAAGGAAGGAAGGAAGGAAGGAAGGAAGGAAGGAAGGAAGGAAGGAAGGAAGGAAGGAAGTGTCGGAAGGAAGGAGGTGTCGGAAGGAAGGAAGTGTTGGAAGGAAGGAAGTGTCGGAAGTGTCAGAAGGAAGTGTCGGAAGGAAGTGTCGGAAGAAAGTGTCGGAAGGAAGGAAGGAAGTGTCGGAAGGAAGGAAGGAAGGAAGTGTCGGAAGGAAGGAAGGAAGTGTCGGAAGGAAGGAAGGAAGGAAGGAAGGAAGGAAGGAAGGAAGGAAGGAAGGAAGGAAGGAAGGAAGGAAGGAAGGAAGGAAGGAAGGAAGGAAGGAAGGAAGGAAGGAAGAATCTGAGGGAAGAAACGGAGGTTCGGAAGAGAATTTTGGAAGGAAGTGTCAGAAGGAAGTGTTGGAAGTGATGGAAGGAAGTTTCGGAAGAGTAGGAAGGAAGTGTTGGAAGGAAGGAAGTGTCGGAAAGAATTGTAAGAAGAAAGGAAGTGTCGGAAGGAAGTGTCGGAAGGAAGTGTCGGAAGGAAGTGTCGGAAGGAAGGAAGTGTAGGAAGGAAGGAAGTGTTGGAAGGAAGTGTCGGAAGGAAGTGTCGGAAGGAAGTGTCGGAAGGAAGGAAGTGTCGGAAGGAAGGAAGGAAGGAAGTGTCGGAAGGAAGGACTTGTCGGAAGGAAGTGTCGTAAGGAAGGAAATGTCGGAAGGAAGGAAGGAAGGAAGGAAGGAAGGAAGGAAGGAAGGAAGGAAGGAAGGAAGGAAGGAAGGAAGGAAGGAAGGATGAAGGAAGGAAGGAAGGAAGGAAGGAAGGAAGGAAGGAAGGAAGGAAGGAAGGAAGGAAGGAAGGAAGGAAGGAAGGAAGGAAGGAAGGAAGGAAGGAAGGAAGGAAGGAAGAAAATATCGGAAGGAAGGAAGGAAGGAAGGAAGGAAGGAAGGAAGGAAGGAAGGAAGGAAGGAAGGAAGGAAGGAAGGAAGAAGGAAGGAAGGAAGGAATGAAGGAAGGAGGAAGGAAGGAAGGAAGGAAGGAAAGAATGAAGGAAGGAAGGAAGGAAGGAAGGAAGGAAGGAAGGAAGGAAGGAAGGAAGGAAGGAAGGAAGGAAGGAAGGAAAGAAGTGTCGGAAGTGTCGGAAGTGTCGGAAGTGTCGGAAGTGTCGGAAGTGTCGGAAGGAAGGAAGGAAGGAAGGAAGGAAGGAAGGAAGGAAGGAAGGAAATGTTGGAAGGAATTGTCAGAAGGAAGTGTTGGAAGGAAGGATGTGTTGAAAGGAAGAAAGTGTTTGAAGGAATAAATTGTCTGAAGGACGTGTGAGAAGGAAGTGTCGGAAGGAAGTCTCGAAAGGAAGTGTCGGAAAGAAGTGTTGGAAGGACGTGTTGGAAGGAAGGAAGTGCATAAAGGAAGAAAATGTCGGAAAGAAGAAAGTGTTGGAAGTGTCGGAAGGAAGTGTCGGAAGGAAGTGTCGGAAGGAAGTGTCGGAAGGAAGTGTCGGAAGGAAGTGTCGGAAGGAAGGAAGGAAGGAAGGAAGGAAGGAAGGAAGGAAGGAAGGAAGGAAGGAAGGAAGGAAGGAAGGAAGGAAGGAAGGAAGGAAGGAAGGAAGTGTCGGAAGGAAGTGTCGGAAGGAAGTGTCGGAAGGAAGGAAGGAAGGAAGGAAGGAAGGAAGGAAGGAAGGAAGGAAGGAAGGAAGGAAGGAAGGAAGGAAGGAAGGAAGGAAGGAAGGAAGGAAGGAAGGAAGGAAGGAAAGAAGTGTCGGAAGTGACGGAAGTGTCGAAGTGTCGGAAGGAATGAAGGAAGGAAGGAAGGAAGGAAGGAAGGAAGGAAGGAAATGTTGGAAGGAATTGTCAGAAGGAAGTGTTGGAAGGAAGGATGTGTTGAAAGGAAGAAAGTGTTTGAAGGAATAAATTGTCTGAAGGACGTGTGAGAAGGAAGTGTCGGAAGGAAGTGTCGAAAGGAAGTGTCGGAAAGAAGTGTTAGAAGGACGTGTTGGAAGGAAGGAAGTGCATAAAGGAAGAAAATGTCGGAAAGAAGAAAGTGTTGGAAGTGTCGGAAGGAAGTGTCGGAAGGAAGTGTCGGAAGGAAGTGTCGGAAGGAAGTGTCGGAAGGAAGTGTCGGAAGGAAGTGTCGGAAGGAAGTGTCGGAAGGAAGGAAGGAAGGAAGGAAGGAAGGAAGGAAGGAAGGAAGGAAGGAAGGAAGGAAGGAAGGAAGGGAGTGTCGGAAGGAAGTGTCGGAAGGAAGTGTCGGAAGGAAGTGTCGGAAGGAAGGAAGGAAGGAAGGAAGGAAGGAAGGAAGGAAGGAAGGAAGGAAGGAAGGAAGGAAGGAAGGAAGGAAGGAAAGAAGGAAGGAAGGAAGGAAGGAAGGAAGGAAGGAAGGAAGGAAGGAAGGAAGGAAGGAAGGAAGGAAGGAAGGAAGGAAGGAAGGAAGGAAGTGTCGGAAGGAAGTGTCAGAAGGAAGTGTCGGAAGGAAGGAAGTGTCGGAAGGAAGGATGTGTCGGAAGGAAGGAAGTGTCGGAAGGAAGTGTCGGAAGGAAGTGTCGGAAGGAAGTGTCAGAAGGAAGTGTCGGAAGGAAGGAAGGAAGTGTCGGAAGGAAGGAAGGAAGGAAGGAAGTGTCGGAAGGAAGTGTCGGAAGAGTGTCGGAAGGAAGTGTCGGAAGGAAGTGTCGGAAGGAAGTGTCGGAAGGAAGGTCGAAGGAAGGAAGGAAGGAAGGAAGGAAGGAAGGAAGGAAGGAAGGAAGGAAGGAAGGAAGGAAGGAAGGAAGGAAGTGTGGGAAGGAAGTGTGGGAAGGAAGTGTGGGAAGGAAGTGTGGGAAGGAAGTGTCGGAAGGAAGTGTCGGAAGGAAGTGTCGGAAGGAAGTGTCGGAAGGAAGGAAGGAAGGAAGGAAGGAAGGAAGGAAGGAAGGAAGGAAGGAAGGAAGGAAGGAAGGAAGGAAGGAAGGAAGTGTCGGAAGGAAGTGTCGGAAGGAAGTGTCGGAAGGAAGTGTCGGAAGGAAGTGTCGGAAGGAAGGAAGGAAGGAAGGAAGGAAGGAAGGAAGGAAGGAAGGAAGGAAGGAAGGAAGGAAGGAAGGAAGGAAGGAAGGAAGGAAGGAAGGAAGTGTCGGAAGGAAGGAGGTGTCGGAAGGAAGGAAGTGTTGGAAGGAAGGAAGTGTCGGAAGTGTCAGAAGGAAGTGTCGGAAGGAAGTGTCGGAAGGAAGTGTCGGAAGGAAGTGTCGGAAGAAAGTGTCGGAAGGAAGGAAGGAAGGAAATGTTGGAAGGAATTGTTAGAAGGAAGTGTTGGAAGGAAGGATGTGTTGAAAGGAAGAAAGTGTTTGAAGGAATAAATTGTCTGAAGGACGTGTGAGAAGGAAGTGTCGGAAGGAAGTGTCGAAAGGAAGTGTCGGAAGGAAGTGTCGGAAGGAAGGAAGTGTCGGAAGGAAGGAAGGAAGGAAGGAAGGAAGGAAGGAAGGAAGGAAGGAAGGAAGGAAGGAAGGAAGGAAGGAAGGAAGGAAGGAAGGAAGGAAGGAAGGAAGGAAGGAAGGAAGGAAGGAAGAAGGAAGAAGGAAGGAAGAAGGAAGAAGGAAGGAAGAAGGAAGGAAGGAAGGAAGGAAGGAAGGAAGGAGGAAGGAAGGAAGGAAGGAAGGAAGAGGAAGGAAGGAAGGAAGGAAGAGGAAGGAAGGAAGGAAGGAAAGAAAGAAGGAAGGAAGGAAGGAAGGAAGGAAGGAAGGAAGGAAGGAAGGAAGGAAGGAAGGAAGGAAGGAAGGAAGGAAGGAAGGAAAGAAGGAAAGAAGGAAAGAAGGAAGGAAGTGTCGGAAGTGACGGAAGTGTGGGAAGTGTCGGAAGGAAGGAAGGAAGGAAGGAAGGAAGGAAGGAAGGAAATGTTGGAAGGAATTGTCAGAAGGAAGTGTTGGAAGGAAGGATGTGTTGAAAGGAAGAAAGTGCTTGAAGGAATAAACTGTCTGAAGGACGTGTGAGAAGGAAGTGTCGGAAGGAAGTGTCCAAAGGAAGTGTCGGAAAGAAGTGTTGGAAGGACGTGTTGGAAGGAAGGAAGTGCATAAATGAAGAAAATGTCGGAAAGAAGAAAGTGTCGGACGTGTCGGAAGGAAGTGTCGGAAGGAAGTGTCGGAAGGAAGTGTCGGAAGGAAGTGTCGGAAGGAAGTGTCGGAAGGAAGTGTCGGAAGGAAGGAAGGAAGGAAGGAAGGAAGGAAGGAAGGAAGGAAGGAAGGAAGGAAGGAAGGAAGGAAGGAAGGAAGGAAGTGTCGGAAGGAAGTGTCGGAAGGAAGTGTCGGAAGGAAGTGTCGGAAGGAAGTGTCGGAAGGAAGGAAGGAAGGAAGGAAGTGTCGGAAGGAAGTGTCAGAAGGAAGTGTCGGAAGGAAGGAAGTGTCGGAAGGAAGGAAGTGTCGGAAGGAAGGAAGTGTCGGAAGGAAGTGTCGGAAGGAAGTGTCGGAAGGAAGTGTCAGAAGGAAGTGTCGGAAGGAAGGAAGGAAGTGTCGGAAGGAAGGAAGGAAGGAAGTGTCGGAAGGAAGTGTCGGAAGGAAGTGTCGGAAGGAAGTGTCGGAAGGAAGTGTCGGAAGGAAGTGTCGGAAGGAAGGAAGGAAGGAAGGAAGGAAGGAAGGAAGGAAGGAAGGAAGGAAGGAAGGAAGGAAGGAAGGAAGGAAGGAAGGAAGGAAGGAAGGAAGTGTGGGAAGGAAGTGTGGGAAGGAAGTGTCGGAAGGAAGTGTCGGAAGGAAGTGTCGGAAGGAAGTGTCGGAAGGAAGGAAGGAAGGAAGGAAGGAAGGAAGGAAGGAAGGAAGGAAGGAAGGAAGGAAGGAAGGAAGGAAGGAAGGAAGGACGAAGGAAGGAAGGAAGGAAGTGTCGGAAGGAAGTGTCGGAAGGAAGTGTCGGAAGGAAGTGTCGGAAGGAAGTGTCGGAAGGAAGTGTCGGAAGGAAGGAAGGAAGGAAGGAAGGAAGGAAGGAAGGAAGGAAGGAAGGAAGGAAGGAAGGAAGGAAGGAAGGAAGGAAGGAAGGAAGGAAGTGTCGGAAGGAAGGAGGTGTCGGAAGGAAGGAAGTGTTGGAAGGAAGGAAGTGTCGGAAGTGTCGGAAGGAAGTGTCGGAAGGAAGTGTCGGAAGAAAGTGTCGGAAGGAAGGAAGGAAGTGTCGGAAGGAAGGAAGGAAGGAAGGAAGGAAGGAAGGAAGGAAGGAAGGAAGGAAGGAAGGAAGGAAGGAAGGAAGGAAGGAAGGAAGGAAGTGTCGGAAGGAAGTGTCGGAAGGAAGTGTCGGAAGGAAGTGTCGGAAGGAAGGAAGGAAGGAAGGAAGGAAGGAAGGAAGGAAGGAAGGAAGGAAGGAAGGAAGGAAGGAAGGAAGGAAGGAAGGAAGGAAGGAAGGAAGGAAGGAAGTGTCGGAAGGAAGGAGGTGTCGGAAGGAAGGAAGTGTTGGAAGGAAGGAAGTGTCGGAAGTGTCAGAAGGAAGTGTCGGAAGGAAGTGTCGGAAGGAAGTGTCGGAAGGAAGTGTCGGAAGAAAGTGTCGGAAGGAAGGAAGGAAGGAAATGTTGGAAGGAATTGTTAGAAGGAAGTGTTGGAAGGAAGGATGTGTTGAAAGGAAGAAAGTGTTTGAAGGAATAAATTGTCTGAAGGACGTGTGAGAAGGAAGTGTCGAAGGAAGTGTCGAAAGGAAGTGTCGGAAGGAAGTGTCGGAAGGAAGGAAGTGTCGGAAGGAAGGAAGTGTCGGAAGGAAGGAAGTGAAGGAAGGAAGGAAGGAAGGAAGGAAGGAAGGAAGGAAGGAAGGAAGGAAGGAAGGAAGGAAGGAAGGAAGGAAGGAAGGAAGGAAGGAAGGAAGGAAGGAAGGAAGGAAGGAAGA
>JAYKTQ010000491.1:15000-17500 GCA_036010785.1 Ammospiza maritima maritima
GAAGGAAGTGTCGGAAGGAAGGAAGGAGGTGTCGGAAGGAAGTGTCGGAAGGAAGGAAGGAAGTGTCGGAAGGAAGTGTCGGATGGAAGTGTCGGAAGGAAGTGTCGGAAGGAAGTGTCGGATGGAAGGAAGGAAGGAAGGAAGGAAGGAAGGAAGGAAGGAAGGAAGGAAGGAAGGAAGGAAGGAAGGAAGGAAGGAAGGAAGATTCGGAAGCAAGTGTCGGAGGAAGTGTCGGAAGGAAGTGTCGGAAGGAAGGAAGGTAGGAAGGAAGGAAGTGTCGGAAGGAAGTGTCGGAAGGAAGTGTCGGAAGGAAGTGTCGGAAGGAAGGAAGGAAGTGTCGGAAGGAAGGAAGGAAGGAAGGAAGGAAGGAAGGAAGGAAGGAAGGAAGGAAGGAAGGAAGTGTCGGAGGGAAGTGTCGGAACGAAGGAAGGAAGTGTCGTAAATGTCGGAAATGTCGGAAGGAAGGAAGGAAGTGTCGGAAGGAAGTGTCGGATGGAAGTGTCGGAAGGAAGTGTCGGAAGGAAGTGTCGGAAGGAAGGAAATGTCGGAAGGAAGGAAGGAAGTGTCGGAAGGAAGTGTCGGAAGGAAGGAAGGAAGTGTCGGAAGGAAGGAAGTGTCAGAAGGAAGGAAGGAAGGAAGTGTCAGAAGGAAGGAAGGAAGGAAGTGTCTGAAGGAAGTGTCGGAAGGAAGTGTCGGAAGGAAGTGTCGGCAGGAAGTGTCGGAAGGAAGGAAGGAAGGAAGGAAGGAAGGAAGGAAGGAAGGAAGGAAGGAAGGAAGGAAGGAAGGAAGGAAGGAAGGAAGGAAGGAAGGAAGGAAGGAAGGAAGGAAGGAAGGAAGGAAGGAAGTGTCGGAAGGAAGGAAGGAAGGAAGTGTCGGAGGGAAGGAAGGAAGGAAGGAAGGAAGGAAGGAAGGAAGGAAGGAAGGAAGGAAGGAAGGAAGGAAGGAAGGAAGGAAGGAAGGAAGGAAGGAAGGAAGGAAGGAAGGAAGGAAGGAAGTGTCGGAGGGAAGGAAGGAAGGAAGGAAGGAAGTGCCGGAAGGAAGTGTCGGAAGGAAGTGTCGGAAGGAAGGAAGGAAGGAAGGAAGGAAGGAAGGAAGGAAGGAAGGAAGGAAGGAAGGAAGGAAGGAAGGAAGGAAGGAAGGAAGGAAGGAAGTGTCGGAAGTGTCGGAAGTGTCGGAAGTGTCGGAAGGAAGGAAGGAAGGAAGGAAGGAAGGAAGGAAGGAAGGAAGGAATTGTTGAAAGGAACTCTCGGAAGGAAGTGTCGGAAGGAAGGAAGGAAGGAAGGAAGGAAGGAAGGAAGGAAGGAAGGAAGGAAGGAAGGAAGGAAGGAAGGAAGGAAGGAAGGAAGGAAGGAAGGAAGGAAGGAAGGAAGGAAGGGAGGAAGGGAGGAAGGGAGGAGGAGGAAGGAAGGAAAGAAGGAAGGAAGGAAGGAAGGAAGGAAGGAAGGAAGGAAGGAAGGAAGGAAGGAAGGAAGGAAGGAAGGAAGGAAGGAAGGAAGGAAGGAAGGAAGGAAGGAAGGAAGTGTCGGAAGGAAGGAAGGAAGGAAGGAAGGAAGGAAGGAAGTGTCGGAAGGAAGGAAGTGTCGGAAAGAAGTGTCGGAAGGAAGGATGGAAGTGTCGGAAAGAAGGAAGGAAGTGTCGGAAGGAAGGAAGGAAGTGTCAGAAGGAAGGAAGGAAGGAAGGAATTGTCGGAAGGAAGTGTCGGAAGGGAGTGTCGGAAGGAAGTGTCGGAAGGAAGTGTCGGAAGGAAGTGTCGGAAGGAAGGAAGGAAGGAAGGAAGGAAGGAAGGAAGGAAGGAAGGAAGGAAGGAAGGAAGGAAGGAAGGAAGGAAGGAAGGAAGGAAGGAAAGAAGGAAGGAAGTGTCGGAAGGAAGGAAGGAAGTGTCGGAAGGAAGGAAGTGTCGGAAGGAAGTGTCGGAAGGAAGGAAGGAAGATTCGGAAGCAAGTGTCGGAAGGAAGTGTCGGAAGGAAGTGTCGGAAGGAAGGAAGGAAGGAGGTGTCGGAAGGAAGTGTCGGAAGGAAGTGTCGGAAGGAAGTGTCGGAAGGATGTGTCGGAAGGAAGGAAGTGTCGGAAGGAAGGAACGAAGTGTCGGAAGGAAGGAAGGAATTGTCGGAAGGAAGGAAGAAAGGAAGGAAGGAAGGAAGGAAGGAAGGAAGGAAGGAAGGAAGGAAGGAAGGAAGGAAGGAAGGAAGGAAGGAAGGAAGGAAGGAAGGAAGTGTCGGATGGAAGTGTCGGAAGTCTTGGAAGTGTCGGAAATTTCCGCAGGAAGGAAGGAAGGAAGGAAGGAAGGAAGGAAGGAAGGAAGGAAGTGTCGGAATGAATTGTCGGAAGGAAGTGTCGGAAGGAAGGAAGTGTCGGAAGGAAGTGTCGGAAGGAAATGTCGGAAGGAAGGAAGGAAATGTCGGAAGGAAGCGTCGGAAGGAAGTGTCGGAAGGAAGTGTCGGAAGGAAGTGCCGGAAGGAAGGAAGTGTCGGAAGGAAGTGTCGGACGTGTTGGAAGTGTT
>JAYKTQ010000491.1:22500-27660 GCA_036010785.1 Ammospiza maritima maritima
TCGGAAATTTAGGAAGGAATGAAGGAAGGAAGTGTCGGAAGGAAGGAAGTGTCGGAAGGAAGGAAGTGTCGGAAGGAAGGAAGTGTCAGAAGGAAGGAAGGAAGGAAGGAAGGAACGAACGAAGGAAGGAAGGAAGGAAGGAAGTGTCAGAGGAAAGTGTCGGAAGTGTCGGAAGTGTCGGAAGTGTCGGAAGGAAGGAAGGAAGTGTCGGAAGGAAGTGTCGGAAGGAAGGATGGAAGTGTTGGAAGGAAGTGTCGGAAGGAAGTGTCGGAGGGATGGAAGGAAGGAAGGAAGGAAGGAAGGAAGGAAGGAAGGAAGGAAGGAAGGAAGGAAGGAAGGAAGGAAGGAAGGAAGGAAGGAAGGAAGGAAGGAAGGAAGGAAGGAAGGAAGGAAGATTCGGAAGCAAGTGTCGGAGGAAGTGTCGGAAGGAAGTGTCGGAAGGAAGGAAGGAAGGAGGTGTCGGAAGAAGGAAGGAAGATTCGGAAGCAAGTGTCGGAGGAAGTGTCGGAAGGAAGTGTCGGAAGGAAGGAAGGTAGGAAGGAAGGAAGTGTCGGAAGGAAGTGTCGGAAGGAAGTGTCGGAAGGAAGTGTCGGAAGGAAGGAAGGAAGTGTCGGAAGGAAGGAAGGAAGGAAGGAAGGAAGGAAGGAAGGAAGGAAGGAAGGAAGGAAGGAAGGAAGGAAGGAAGGAAGGAAGGAAGTGTCGGAGGGAAGTGTCGGAACGAAGGAAGGAAGTGTCGTAAATGTCGGAAATGTCGGAAGGAAGGAAGGAAGTGTCGGAAGGAAGTGTCGGATGGAAGTGTCGGAAGGAAGTGTCGGAAGGAAGTGTCGGAAGGAAGGAAATGTCGGAAAAAAGGAAGGAAGGAAGTGTCGGAAGGAAGTGTCGGAAGGAAGGAAGGAAGTGTCGGAAGGAAGGAAGTGTCAGAAGGAAGGAAGGAAGGAAGTGTCAGAAGGAAGGAAGGAAGGAAGTGTCGGAAGGAAGTGTCGGAAGGAAGTGTCGGAAGGAAGTGTCGGCAGGAAGTGTCGGAAGGAAGGAAGGAAGTGTCGGAAGGAAGGAAGGAAGTGAAGGAAGGAAGGAAGGAAGGAAGGAAGGAAGGAAGGAAGGAAGGAAGTGTCGGAAGGAAGTGTCGGAAGGAAGGAAGGAAGATTCGGAAGCAAGTGTCGGAAGGAAGTGTCGGAAGGAAGTGTCGGAAGGAAGGAAGGAAGGAGGTGTCAGAAGGAATTGTCAGAAGGAAGTGTCGGAAGGAAGTGTCGGAAGGAAGGAAGTGTCGGAAGGAAGGAAGGAAGTGTCGGAAGGAAGGAAGGAAGTGTCGGAAGGAAGTGTCGGAAGGAAGGAAGGAAGGAAGTGTCGGAGGGAAGGAAGGAAGGAAGGAAGGAAGGAAGGAAGGAAGGAAGGAAGGAAGGAAGGAAGGAAGGAAGGAAGGAAGGAAGGAAGGAAGGAAGGAAGGAAGGAAGGAAGGAAGGAAGGAAGGAAGGAAGGAAGGAAGGAAGGAAGATTCGGAAGCAACTGTCGGAGGAAGTGTCGGAAGGAAGTGTCGGAAGGAAGGAAGGAAGGAGGTGTCGGAAGAAGGAAGGAAGATTCGGAAGCAAGTGTCGGAGGAAGTGTCGGAAGGAAGTGTCGGAAGGAAGGAATGTAGGAAGGAAGGAAGTGTCGGAAGGAAGTGTCGGAAGGAAGTGTCGGAAGGAAGTGTCGGAAGGAAGGATGGAAGGAAGGAAGGAAGGAAGGAAGGAAGGAAGGAAGGAAGGAAGGAAGGAAGGAAGGAAGGAAGGAAGGAAGGAAGGAAGGAAGGAAGGAAGGAAGTGTCGGAGGGAAGTGTCGGAACGAAGGAAGGAAGTATCGGAAATGTCGGAAATGTCGGAAGGAAGGAAGGAAGTGTCGGAAGGAAGTGTCGGATGGAAGTGTCGGAAGGAAGTGTCGGAAGGAAGTGTCGGAAGGAAGGAAATGTCGGAAGGAAGGAAGGAAGTGTCGGAAGGAAGTGTCGGAAGGAAGGAAGGAAGTGTCGGAAGGAAGGAAGGAAGTGTCAGAAGGAAGGAAGGAAGGAAGGAAGTGTCGGAGGGAAGTGTCGGAACGAAGGACGGAAGTGTCAGAAGTGTCGGAAATGTCGGAAGGAAGGAAGGAAGTGTCGGAAGGAATTGTCGGATGGAAGTGTCGGAAGGAAGTGTCGGAAGGAAGTGTCGGAAGGAAGGAAATGTCGGAAGGAAGGAAGTGTCGTAAGGAAGTGTCGGAAGGAAGGAAGGAAGTGTCGGAAGGAAGGAAGGAAGTGTCGGAAGGAAGGAAGGAAGTGTCAGAAGGAAGGAAGGAAGGAAGTGTCGGAAGGAAGTGTCGGAAGGAAGTGTCGGAAGGAAGTGTCGGAGGAAGTGTCGGAAGGAAGTGTCGGAAGGAAGGAAGGAAGTGTCGAAGGAAGTGTCGGAAGGAAGTGTCGGAAGGAAGTGTCGGAAGGAAGGAAGGAAGGAAGGAAGGAAGGAAGGAAGGAAGGAAGGAAGGAAGGAAGTGTCGGAAGGAAGGAAGGAAGGAAGTGTCGGAAGGAAGGAAGAAGGAAGGAAGGAAGGAAGGAAGGAAGGAAGGAAGGAAGGAAGGAAGGAAGGAAGGAAGGAAGGAAGGAAGGAAGGAAGGAGGTGTCGGAAGAAGGAAGGAAGATTCGGAAGCAAGTGTTCTTAAGGAAGGTGGTGGGGAGGAAGTGTCGGAATGAAGTGTCGGAAGGAAGGAAGGAAGGAGGTGTCGGAAGAAGGGAAGGAAGATTCGGAAGCAAGTGTCGGATGAAGTGTCGGAAGGAAGTGTCGGAAGGAAGGAAGGAAGGAGGTGTCAGAAGGAAGTGTCGGAAGGAAGTGTCGGAAGAAGTGTCGGAAGGAAGGAAGTGTCGGAAGGAAGGAAGTGTCGGAAGGAAGGAAGGAAGGGTCGGAAGGAAGGGTGGAATGAAGGAAGGAAGGAAGGAAGGAAGTGTCGGAAGGAAGGAAGGAAAATTCGGAAGGAAGTGTCGGAAGGAAGTGTCGGAAGCAAGTGTCGGAAGGAAGGAAGGAAGGAGGTCTCGGAAGGAAGTGTCGGAAGGAAGGAAGGAAGTGTCGGAAGGAAGTGTCGGATGGAAGTGTCGGAAGGAAGTGTCGGAAGGAAGTGTCGGAAGGAAGGAAGGAAGGAAGGGTCGGAGGAAAGTGTCGGAAGTGTTGGAAGTGTCGTCAATTTGGGAAGGAAGGAAGGAAGGAAGGAAGTGTCGGAAGGAAGGAAGTGTCGGAAGGAAGGAAGTGTCGGAAAGAAAGAAATGTCAGAAGGAAGGAAGGAAGGAACGAAGGAAGGAAGAGTGGAAGGAAGTGTCAGAGGAAAGTGTCGGAAGTGTCGGAAGTGTCGGAAGTGTCGGAAGGAAGGAAGGAAGTGTCGGAAGGAAGTGTCGGAAGGAAGGAAGGAAGTGTCGGAAGGAAGTGTCGGAATGAAGTGTCGGAGGGATGGAAGGAAGGAAGGAAGGAAGGAAGGAAGGAAGGAAGGAAGGAAGGAAGGAAGGAAGGAAGGAAGGAAGGAAGGAAGGAAGGAAGGAAGGAAGTGTCGGAGGGAAGTGTCGGAACGAAGGAAGGAAGTGTCGGAAATGTCGGAAATGTCGGAAGGAAGGAAGGAAGTGTCGGAAGGAAGTGTCGGTTGGAAGCGTCGGAAGGAAGTGTCGGAAGGAAGTGTCGGAAGGAAGGAAATGTCGGAAGGAAGGAAGTGTCGGAAGGAAGTGTCGGAAGGAAGTGTCGGAAGGATTTGTCGGAAGGAAGGAAGGAAGGAGGTGTCGGAAGGAAGTGTCGGAAGGAATTGTCGGAAGGAAGGAAGTGTCGGAAGGAAGGAAGGATGGAAGGAGGTGTCGGAAGGAAGTGTCGGAAGGAAGTGTCGGATGGAAGTGTCGGAAGGAAGTGTCGGAAGGAAGTGTCGGAAGGAAGGAAGGAAGGAAGGAAGGAAGGAAGGAAGGAAGGAAGGAAGGCAGGAAGGAAGGAAGGAAGGAAGGAAGGAAGGAAGTGTCGGAGGAAGTGTCGGAAGTGTTGGAAGTGTCGGAAATTTAGGAAGGAAGGAAGGAAGAAAGTGTCGGAAGGAAGGAAGTGTCGGAAGGAAGGAAGTGTCGGAAGGAAGGAAGTGTCGGAAGGAAGGAAGGAAGGAAGGAAGGAAGGAAGGAAGGAAGGAAGGAAGGAAGGAAGGAAGGAAGGAAGGAAGGAAGTGTCGGAGGGAAGTGTCGGAACGAAGGAAGGAAGTGTCGGAAGTGTCGGAAATGTCGGAAGGAAGGAAGGAAGTGTCGGAAGGAAGTGTCGGAAGGAAGGAAGGAAGTGTCGGAAGGAAGTGTCGGAAGGAAGTGTCGGAGGGAAGGAAGGAAGGAAGGAAGGAAGGAAGGAAGGGAGGAAGGAAGGAAGGAAGGAAGGAAGGAAGGAAGGAAGGAAGGAAGGAAGGAAGGAAGGAAGGAAGGAAGGAAGGAAGGAAGGAAGGAAGGAAGGAAGGAAGGAAGGAAGGAAGGAAGGAAGGAAGGAAGGAAGTGTCGGAGGGAAGTGTCGGAACAAAGGAAGGAAGTGTCGGAAGTGTCGGAAATGTCGGAAGGAAGGAAGGATGTGTCGGAAGGAAGTGTCGGAAGGAAGGAAATGTCGGAAGGAAGGAAGTGTCGTAAGGAAGTGTCGGAAGGAAGGAAGGAAGTGTCGGAAGGAAGGAAGGAAGTGTCGGAAGGAAGGAAGGAAGTGTCAGAAGGAAGGAAGGAAGGAAGTGTCGGAAGGAAGTGTCGGAAGGAAGTGTCGGAAGGAAGTGTCGGAGGAAGTGTCGGAAGGAAGTGTCGGAAGGAAGTGTCGGAAGGATTTGTCGGAAGGAAGGAGGGAAGGAGGTGTCGGAAGGAAGTGTCGGAAGGAATTGTCGGAAGGAAGTGTCGGAAGGAAGTGTCGGAAGGAAGGAAGTGTCGGAAGGAAGGAAGGAAGGAAGGAGGTGTCGGAAGGAAGTGTCGGAAGGAAGGAAGGAAGTGTCGGAAGGAAGTGTCGGATGGAAGTGTCGGAAGGAAGTGTCGGAAGGAAGTGTCGGAAGGAAGGAAGGAAGGAAGGAAGGAAGGAAGGCAGGAAGGAAGGAAGGAAGGAAGGAAGGAAGGAAGTGTCGGAGGGAAGTGTCGGAAGTGTTGGAAGTGTCGGAAATTTAGGAAGGAAGGAAGGAAGAAAGTGTCGGAAGGAAGGAAGTGTA
>JAYKTQ010000260.1:0-27568 GCA_036010785.1 Ammospiza maritima maritima
TGCTTTTCAAGGAGACTAATGTTAGAGAAGGGAAAAAAGGGGATAAAGAAAGGAAACAAAATGTACCAGTACTGTTAGATTTATTGCTTTTATTATAATTTCTTTGGCTTATGTAAATTTAACTGAAATTTTTCAGACCATTAATCCATAACACCAACTATAGCCCTCTTTGTTCTTAATTAAAAATGGATGGATTGATAGAAGAGGGATGAGATTTTCAGAAGTACTCAATGCTGACCAAACTCTGCTTTGATTAAGTCAGTGCTGAAAACTCTCCCAGAATCTATTGAGAACAGAGCAGAGCAGAGCTGAGCATGTCTGAAACCCCTTCCAGAGTGAAGTGTGGTGAGGGATCATTTCTGAGAGCATTGCCAGGGGTTCAGCATTGTGTTTTCCATGAAATTCAATTTTTTTTTTTTTCTTAAAACTGGTTTGAGCTGTTTAAAATCTACATCCCAAATAGGGTTTTTTGACTTTAACTCTTGAGATGCTGTGGCTAGGTTCAGAAATTTGGAGTGGCTCGCAGAAAAGGGCATTAAAAACACACATAAGGTATTTGGGAGTCACCATAAGTAGCAGTGTTTGAAAGCTGAAATGAGACAAATAAATGGGGCAGAAATGGATTTTGAAAGTCTCAATGTGTTTATTACTTGCAACTGACACAAGTTCTGAAGGTCAGTCATAGTTTTAACACCTCTGTCCTCTGGTGAAAACCAGAAAGCAAAAAAGAACCAGACACAACAGATGAGTCCTGGTGCAGAGCTGGGAGAGAGGAACCACCCTGCAGCATCAGGGTTTAGAACACAATGGTTTAGGTTGGAAGAGACCTTCAAACACATCAACACATCCCATTCCTCCCCATGCCATGGGCAGGGACACCTTCCCCTGTGCCAGGTGGCTCCAAGCCCTGTCCAACCTGGCCTTGGACACTTCCAGGGATCCAGGGGCAGCCACAGCTCCTCTGGGCACCCTGTGCCAGGGCCTCCCTGTGGCATTCACATTCTCTGATAAAATCCCTTCGCCCAGGATTCTTCTCCTGGGAAGCTAAGAAGCCTCAGAGAAAATGAAAACAATTCTTATCTCATTTGCTTCTCCTGTGTTGTGCTCATGTGGAATGTGTTTGGAGATTGTTCACCCACAGGTGATTGTTCCATTGCATTCTGCTGGGAGTTGTTTTCACTCTTTGTCCAATCAGTGCCAAGCTGTGTCAGGACTCTGGAGAGAGTCACAAGTTTTCATTACTATCTTTTTAGCATTCAGTAAGTATCTTTTCTGTATTCTTTAGTATAGTACAGTATTTTTTAATATAATATGGTATAATAAAGTAATAAATTAGCTTTCTGAGAACATGAAGTCAGATTCATCATTCCTTCCTTTGTCAGAACATTCCCAGCAAATACAATATCTCCCACACTCCCAGGAAACAACTTTTTTTCCTAACACTCGCTCTAAATCTAAACACTTCAACCAAAGTCTTAAAACATCTTAAAATTCCAAAATTACCCTTTATTCAAAACATCAGGCTGGTGTGGCAAAGTTTCAAGCCAAGCTTGAAATTTTTTACTGTTGAGGCCCATTTTGTTTATACTTGTCAGGTGGAAAGTCAAAATGCGCTACAGAGGCTCATTTCTGAAGGGATCAGATGGAGAACAGGACATAAAGTGACAGAACTGACCTGGTGGCTATGTCTCTAACTGGCCCAATGCCTGTGAAAACATACGGTCCCTTTGCCACCACAGAGGCTGCAGGAGAGGCAGTTTAATGGGGCTCTGCACACAAGTTTTAGAGCCTTTCATAGCACAGATATAAATGATACATTTCATCTTTATGCCACCCTTCTAAATCACTAAAAAGTAAATTCAGTTAATGCTGAAAGACAGAAGCCCTGAACTGCTGCTTTGCTTTGCTATTTATAGTGTCAGGACCAGCTCTGGATTAATCTTCTGGGTGTCATTCAATATATTTCTGACCCAACCAGGTAGAACAGAAGACTTTGGCTGTATTTCCAGGCTCTCAGAGGTTTTAAGACAATCCCACAGCTTTTGCTGCAAGTAGTTTTTGCAGTGTACTGATTAATAATCTCAGGGAGAGTGTAATTGTCCACAGGAAAACATCAGCTGCAGACCAGAAAAGAAAATCCCCCCTAAAATTTAAAAAAACCCTCAAACAACCAAAAGCACAAAAAAAAAAAAAAAAAAAAAAAAAACCACAGGAAAAAAACCAAAAAACTTTTAGAAAAGGGACATATTGACTTCATTTTCCCAGCAGATGTCTTTGCTGAAGCCCCTCCCTTCCCTGGCTCCATTTGTGCCATGTTAATTGTCATAACTACGCCCTGTAGCTCCTTGGTAGGAGAATTGTCACAATTAGCCTGTGACTTTGCACCAGCTGTCTTGGCATAGACAAGACAACATGCTTTGGACTCTGAACACCTGCAAACCCATTCCATGGTGGATGTTTGAATGCTCAAACCAAACAGATGTTGCATTTCAGGCTTGTTCTCTTGGGGGGGCTGGGGGGAGAGAGGTGCAAAAATGTCTGTATGATGGGATGCCATAATTTTCCCTTTTGAGGTTTATTCTGAGCATTCTCTTCCAATGTGCTGATGGAGGGATGGCCCCAGCAGTTATCTGGAGATGACACAATTTGTAGGATTCCATATATTGGTAGCTCTGAGTAGCTAAATAGAATGGGGGCAGGGGCTGAAAGAGAAAAAAAAACCTCCACATTTATTTTGATTTATTTTTAATTACTCCCTTTCCAGGGCTCTGAAAGGACAGTTTGGTTTGGTTGGTGCACTTCTGGACGAGTGTGATCTGGGAGCTGGCAGGCAGCACTTTGGCAGTTTTACCCTAGTGAGTTTAATAACCCAACGAGAATTGCCCAGAAGAGTGGGATCAGATTCATGGAATGAGCCATGAGTGCATTTCTGTTCCCCACTAACTGCTCAGTGGGATTATTCAAGAGATTTAAATGTGGGTGGCATCAATTTGAAATGCAGATGGTGTATCTTATTAAACACCATTTCAGCTATTTGTAGTGCTCAGAACAGTATTTGCCCTGAATTTAAATAACGATGTACAGTATTTGTTAAAAACATGCTTGGGCATGTTTTGTTTAATTAGTGGCTTGAAATTTCCTAGCATATGGCTTGTCATTTGCTAAAAAGATATGCAATTATGAAGTTCCTTGAAGTTTTACTATTTAAAAGCAAAATTAACTTGGTGTGTTCAGCAGTTAATGGCAGGCCATTAAATATAGTATTTACTAAACAAAAGACATATAGGAGCAGCTGAGTGTGCCTGTGCCATCTGTACCTCGAGCCCTGCACATCTTTTGGTTCACAGGAGGTAGACTGGACGCACTCTGCTCCCTCAGTTCATTACCAGAGTTTTCTGCACTTCAGTGCAAATGACATCGTGTCTGGTTATTATCTTTAAAGGCCTGGGTGCCACTTTAGAAGCATCAATTTAATTTTTATACTTCAGGAAAGCAAACACACCATCTGCTTAGAATCCCAGCACTTTCTGAAGAGCCGCAGATATTTCGTTTCCTGTCAGGTTTTGAATGGCCTTTTAAAGTTTTTGAAACTTTTCAGTTGCCTGCCTGTTCATTTTTGATTAGGAAATGGAAATGAGAGTCTGGAAGACTGAAGGATGATACATGTTGTTTTTTTTTTCTCCCCATAACTTACCTGCTCAGCCTCTACTCCTCATCACGACAGATGAGTAATTCAGTGTCTGCTTCCCTCCACCAGCTCAGCTCGAGCCAGTTCCTCCATCCAACACCTCCATCACTCCCCAGTCCCAGCAGAGCTGATGGAAAGGCTTGCCTCAGGCGTCTCCACCACCCCTCATTGCAGGCAATATTATACACTCAAATGAGTCACAGATTGGAGGATTCTCATTTTTTTCTCCTGAGAGTGGCTTATCTGGGGAAGGGAAGCGGAGAGGGAAGCAATGGAGCCTGATGAAGAAGTGAGAAGGGAATGACCCCCCAGCCTGACACATTCCTTTCCTTCACAAGTCTGATTTCATGGCTTTATCACACACTGTACTTCTTCAGGCACAGACAGCAGGATTCATCTCGGTGCATTATAGACATCCACACAAGAGCCAGGCCCTCCCAGGCTGAGAATTTATGCAAGAAATAGGCTTTTTTTTAGGGTTTTACCTCTTCTATACATTTCCCTCTTGAAGAGGCAAAAGACAGCCCTGAAAGCCTCATTTCTGGTCATTAACTATGAGGGGAGTGTAGATATCTACACTGAGCTACAGACTCACAGTGAAGATCTCACAAAACTCATGGTTGAAATCTTCGGCAATCACTGAAAAATCACTGTGAATTTCAGGAAAATCAGGGGTTTGTTTTGTTTCCTTTCTTATCACCACTATATCTCTGTTCAGTAAGAACAAGATGTTCAGCTCATCAGAGGGACAACCAAAGTTGTGATCCTTTTCAGGGTGAGCTGTCAAGCAGATGAAAAGAGAAGCAAAACAAACAAGAGGGAAAAGGGTGGGAAATCAGAAGCATTAATCCATATTTCTGTTTCTTTCTGGGTGATATTTATCTTCTCACCTTAGCCAGGGTTGCCAATACTTTTGCTTATATTTTACCCATTTTTCATCCCCCTGGCCTGACCACAGTATCCCACCATCCCACTGATCTGCTTCACTCCCTCTCACCGTGACTTTTTCAGACAGAACTCCTGCCTTTACCACAGTTATTCCTCCTGCTCACTCCTCACTCTGCCTGCTCCACTCCTTTCCCTGATCACTGCTGATTTCCTACCCCAGCTCTGTTATTTTTTACATGACTGTCTGATCTCTCTGTCTAATGAACAACTCCCCTGACTCCCAGCTCCCTGCTAAGATGGAGAGAGATTTACCTCTTCACTCGTAGAACCCTGGGCAATATCACGTAGCAAAAGGAATTATTATACAAAAATAGGTCCATAATGTGCTCACTCTTTCTTCTTCTGTGACTGAGAGTGACTTCCTCAAGGGGAACGTTTCTTTTGTTATCCACCTTCAGCTCTTATTTCCCTGCCTGGTGACCAATTGGTTTTTGTGGGGCAGGAATGCTCTGCACAAATGGGAAAGGAAGGGGAAAGGGAAAGGGAAAGGGAAAGGGAAAGGGAAAGGGAAAGGGAAAGGGAAAGGGAAAGGGAAAGGAAAGGGAAAGGGAAAGGGAAAGGGGAAGGGGAAAGGGGAAAGGGGAAAAGAGAAAGGGGAAAGGGGAAAGGGGAAAGGGGAAAGGAAAGGGGAAAAGAGAAAGGGGAAAGGGGAAAGGGGAAAGGGAATAGGGGAAAGGGGAAAAGGGAAAGGGGAAAGGGGAAAGGGAAAGGGAAGGGAAAGGGAAAGGGGAAGGGAAAGGGAAAGGGGAAGGGAAAGGGAAAGGGAAAGGGAAAGGGAAAGGGAAAGGGAAAGGGAAAGGGAAAGGGAAAGGGAAAGGGAAAGGGAAAGGGAAAGGGAAAGGGAAAGGGAAAGGGAAAGGGAAAGGGAAAAGGAAAGGGACACCTTCTGCCAGACCAGATTGTTTATTTAATGAATTGTCTTTGGATTGGTGCTTCTTTTTGACTTTTTAAGGCCTTCAAGGTGCTGCATTTTTGGTCCAGACATGATGAGTTGAAATACTGTTTGATCCCCTGAGTGGATGCTTCTTGCTGGACAAAGGGACATTTTTTTCTGCAAAGAATTGAAAGGGAAGAAATTAAAGAATGCTGACGTCATTCATTCTTTTTTGGCAATAAACTGTCATTCCAGCAGCAAAATAAGTCCACACATATCAGAAGAAACCAATGAGACTTGATAGCAAAGCATTAGAGGCATGATGGAGGGAGGGAATCACACAATCTTTTAAAAACGCAAACACATTCTAAATAAATATGAAAATATGACTTTTCATCCCTACCCTCACACATTCAAATGGGAATCACTGTGGTTCAATTTTGACCTTTTCAGGTGCCCCAAAGTCTAAAACAATGTTTATGACATCCAGTTAAAGGCAACTCCAAAAATACATTGAATATTCAGAAGAAATTACAATAAGGATTCCCCACAAGGAGCTCATTCCTCCAGGTTGTTGAGAACCAATGCTTGGGGTCTCTGTGTTTGGGGATGTCATTTCCCAAGAAAAAGACATGAAAGACACCTTGACAAGTTGTCATTAAAGATTTCATGGCAATAGCTGTGAGTGCAGGAATTCCTGCTCTGTTGCCCTGGCAAAATTCACATTCAGATGATTACACTTTTCCTGCTTACACTCAGGCTGCATTTTCAATTCCATGTGTCATTGTCCTTGTCTTCCCATCTTAAATTATTGTACAGTGCTGCTGTGCATTATTAAACAGTTGCCACATTTCATCCCAGTGGATCTTGCATTTAAATGATGGATTTACAAAGATTCTGCTGCTTTGTTAAGCTTGCCTGTACAGCTGGTTGAAGGTTTACCTCAAGAAAAAAAAGTTTGCCATCAAAGAAGACTTGAAAAATCACTGGGTTTCATTAAAAGTTCTCAAAATCTTTTCCTTCTTTCATTTTTTCACCCAAAGTTTCTGGTTTTTTGAATTGAAAATTAAATTAAATAGAGGTATATAAGAGAAACGCTGTTACAAATCAATGTTATTATTAACAAAAAACCAATTTTTTCCAATTAAACACTGAAAATCATTCCAACAGTACTTTAGCCATCTGCTTTCTGGATATTGCAGTGAAATAAAACAAATAAAAGAAAGAAAGAAAGAAAGAAAGAAGGAATCTATTTCAAGCAACTGAGAATGAAAACAATGGCTGAGCTGCAAATATCACAGCAGAAGTCTTTCAATTGTTACCAGCAAGTCCTTTTTGTGCATCATCCTTTGAAACTTGAAAATTTCAGAAAGAAAAACTGCCTTTAATTCTGTTCCTTAGTACTTGTATCCATAAAATGAAACCCAAGTGCAATTTGTTTCTTAGATTAGAAGCTCAATGAGACAGGGATCACTGCTCCATGAAATTAAGCACGTTGTGTGTAGGCTGAGGGAACATTCCTGAAAACACAAAGTATTAGAATGTGTCCCAAGGAGGATGCAGGGGCTGTCTGGGGGGTTTCAAGAAATGGAGATACTTAGTAACAGGCAATGATATAAGATAAAAACATTAGAGGATGGTTGAAATCTGTCACAGACCTATTTCTGAAAAATCTTTTGCTAGGATTTTTTCTCCTGAGAAGCTGAGAAGCCTCAGAGGAAAATAAAAACAATAGTTATTTGCTGCAGTGGAATAAAACAGATGCATCTTTGATTGGTCCATGTGAGTTGTTTCCACTTAATGACTAATCACAGGTCCATCTGTGTTGGGAATCTGGTCAGTCACAAGATTTTATTATCATTCCTTTCCTTTCTAGCCTTCTGATGAAATATTTTCTTCTATACTTTTAGTACAGTTTTAATATTTTATTTTAGTAGAATATATATCATAAAATAATGAATCAGCCTTCTGAAACATGGAGTCAAGATTCTCACCTCTTCCTCGTCCTGGGACTCCTGTGAACACCACCACAGGAATGAGATATTGAGGAGAGGAGTTGCCTGTTGATATTCAAGACCAGGTTGGATGGGCTTGGAGGAACCTGGGATAGTGGAAGATGTCCCTGCTCATGGCAGGGGGTTGGAGCTCAAAGTTCTTGAAGTTCCCTTCCAATCCAAACTGTCCTGTGGGTCTGTGCCATGATTCCATGGCAGCTGTTGTGCTTCAGCTACTGTTCAGTGGCAAACGAAGAACTGAGATTGATGGGCCCAGTCAGGGAAACCATCACAGCGTCTGTGTGCTGTGCTATCTTGGGGATAAAACAATCCCCACATGCAAAATTAGAGCACTCAACACCCTTGGAAGAGAACTCAGGCTATTTTAAGACCTGTGGAAAGATGTCTAAGGATGCAGATTCCCTAGAAAATTTAAAAAGCTCTAAAGCATCTCCATTTATTTATAGACAGTTTCACAAAGTCAGCTGCTATAAGGCAGTGAAATCTGTGTTGTGGAGTCCTTTTAGAATCAATGCATTTCTCAGGATCACAGTTCTGACTGGGTGAGTTCTGAACTTCACACACAAATGTAAATATTTTTTATGGCTTAAAGCACTGGCTGCAGAGGCAGCCCTAGGCAAACACTGATGTGCAGGTTGAGTAGGTAATTTTGAAAAGCAAGAGCAAGCCAAGATGTGCCAGGCTTTAGAAAGACATTGCCACATCCTACTCTTGGGAAAATTTTTTGTGTGTTGTTGTAAGTCCACAGTCTTATTGTCTGACCATAAATAATTTCCAGCTCTGAGAACAGATGGGATTCTGCCTCATGGATTTCATAGTTTGTTGTGGCTATTAGGAAGATTTCAGGAGATATTAAAGTGTTTTTAAAGTAAAGAGATTAAGTGTTACTGGTATTAAAAAAAAAAGAGACCTCCCATCACCACCTGTGCTGGATCCAGCCTATGCTTTAAAGGAAAGCTGAGATTGCTATCAAATAATCTGCTTTAATGGGCTGGTACTCCAAGGGGAACATGAACACAATGAAGTTGGAAGAAAGCACCACTATTCTTCATAAGTACCACTTTTTTTTCACATCAAACTAGATTAAGGGAAGTTGTCTCACAAATTAAAGACAGCCTTAAAGCTGTTTGTAGCTTGTGTGATGCACAAACCAGCAGGTAGGAGTCTTCTGAATGACTTTGAAGGGACTGATCCCTTTTTCATCCAAGTTCAGTAAGCAAGGCAGCATCTACATAAGTGGAATCTTCAAGGATTTTAAAGTGTTTAAGGTGAGGTTTATTGTATTTGCAGGAAGGAACAATGAATCTGACTCCATGTTCTCAGAAGGCTAATTTATTATTAATTATGATACTATATTATATTAAAGAATACTGTACTTTACTATACTAAAGAATACAGCAAGGATACTTACAGAAGGCTAAAAAGATAATAATGAAAACTCCTGACTCTTTCCAGAGTCCCAACACAGCTTGGCCCTGATTGGCCAAAGAGTGAAAACAACTCCCACCAGAATCCAATGGAACAATCACCTGTGGGTAAACAATCTCCAAACATTCCACATGAGCACAACACAGGAGAAGCAAATGAGATAAGAATTGTTTTCCTTTTCTCTGAGGTTTCTCAGCTTCCCAGGAGAAGAATCCTGAGCAAAGGGATTTTTTCAGAGAATGTGAATGTGACAGAGGTTGAATGGGGCTTGGAGCAGCTGGATGTGGTGGAAGTTCTTGGATGGTTTTCCAACCCCAACCATCCTGTTATTCTGGATAAATGGACAAGGGTTTTGTGATAGCCCAGTTTAGAGGTCACTGATATGTGGCTAAATGAGACAGAATTCTTAATGGATAGCAGGAATTGCATGGGTGAATTCCAACTGTGCAGCTCATTTTATTTTCAGACAATTCCATGAGCATCAAGTAATTAATCCTTAAAGAACTTTAAAGCAGACAGCTGGAAAGGACAGTAAGGCAGACATGCCAGTAAATATTTAGTTTCGTCTTCTTCCTTTTGGTTTGTTTGGTTTTATTTATTTGGGGGGTTTCTTTTTTTTTCTCATGGTCTGTATTTTTGGAGTAATTCCACAGGTGGGTTTATTGGTATCAGCTTGATAGAAGAGGAAACAACTGTGACGTGGTAGATAAGACACATTTTCAAAAAATAATCCTAGAGGTGATGTAACACTGCGAGCAGAAATCACCTCTTTCAGTGGCACATTGCAGAGAACAAGTGAAACAGCAAAATGTGCAGTGACACAGATGCTCAGGGGACTCTTGCTTTATCTCTAACCACAAAGGCAAGACTGTCCCTTCTGTGCCAGAGGAGGGGCTGCCGTGGCAGAGAACAGACACATTAAAGCCTCCCAGCCCTGAGTTCCTCTGCTCCTGTTTCCGGCCACTCACCCCTCAGGCCAGGCTGAGGTGCAAAGCCTCTGACCTGGCACTCAGACCCACCAGGGAATTCTTGTCGGGGCAATATGAGGCTGGATTTTGGCTCTCGATTGTAAATGCAGGGCTACCGACAAAGGAAGGAATGATGAGGAGGACTCTAACTTAGTAAAAGGTTAATTTATTACTTTAATTTACTAAATTATATTAAATCTTTGGTTTTTATGGTTGAGATGACCCCCAAAGTATTCGAAAGTCTTTTCTTTCCCAGCCCTGTAATCAAAGAAGAAGTCGAGATTCCTTGGCTCTTCTTTTCAAGACTGTTTATTTTTCCTTATCTAATACATTCTTTCTCTGACCTGATGAGATCTGTCCAGCAGGTTGGCTTGAAGCACAGTCTCTGCCCTTGGGGTGGTGTTAGCTTTTTATACTAAAAACTATGTGTACTTTATTTACAGGAATTTTCCAATACCTATCACCTATGTTTGACAGTTTGTCTCTACTCTAAACCAATCCAGAAGTGCTACCATTCCAGCAGAAGATGGAGGACAAGAAGAAGAAGGACAGGACATGCCCAGATTCTTCCATCTTGCTTCTTGAACCCCCATTCTAAAAACCCCAAAATTCTACTTTTTCACTCTGTGACAAATTAGCTGTCATTCTACTCAAACTCTTGTGGCTTGTAACTCTTCACACAAAGTTGGTAACTTTTTCCACAGGTTAAGATCAAAGGCACAGGTGTTTGTGACTCCGTGCCAAGGTCTCTGAGCCCCCTGCCAGGGTCTCGAGTCCTCCAGGGCAGCCAGAGGAACGACCTGGGTTCTGACAATTAAAGAATACTATACTATACTATACTATACTATACTAAAGAACGCAGAAAGGATACTTAGAGAAGGCTAAAAAGATAATAATGAAAACTCCTGACTCTTTCCAGAGTCTCAACACAGCTTGGCCCCAATTGGCCAAAGAGTGAAAACAACTCCCAGCAGAATCCAATGGAACAATCACCTGTGGGTGAACAATCTCCAAACACATTCCACATGAGCACAACACAGGAGAAGCAAATGAGATAAGAATTGTTTTCCTTTTCTCCGAGGTCTCTCACTGCCTTCCAGCTTCCCAGGAGAAAAACCTTGGGTGAAAATATCATGTTCAGAGAATGTGAATGCCACAGCTATCGTCACCCCCACCTGTGTCAAGGGGCTCAGGCACACTCTGTGAGCCCAGCCTGATAGATTTTCTACCCTGAATTGTGCCCTGGCCATCTTCCAGCCAGGCCATTGGGGACTATGATGTTGTTAAATCTGATTCCCTTGCAGGGTCAGAATTGATCAACACAAAGCTTATTTTTGGCAGCACAAAGGAAATGTTTATTGGCCAATTCCTGTAGCAGTAAGGAGATGTGAGTAAATCTCCCTTTGCCCTCACAAAGGTCAGCTTTTCAAATTACCCTCATCCTTGTACTGCACCAGGCCATGAGAAAAGATGTTGAGCACCTTTGTCACCCTGAGGAGAGGGAGGGCTGTGGTTAACTCAGCACCTTTCAGAAGCCATTTTTCAGGGCCCTCTCATTCCACTTGAGCCAGGATTCAGTTCATGCTCCAGCTTAAGAAGGAATTCTGCCTATTTCTGCTGGTTTTGCTTCAGCAGAAATGTGGAACCAATCCTCTGGCTGGATTTCAGCTTGGATAATTACATTTTGCTCACATAAATTACTATATTAGTTTCAAAGAGGGGAAATTACTCTCTGCTAGCTCTTCCAAAGCTATTTGGTAGTGTTAGCAGGGAAGATGAAACTGGCCAACCCACCAGAGAGGTGGCTGTGTTTTGATGGGGGATGAAATTCCCCTTGTAGGGAACGTGTTTTTTGCAGGGAACTTCAGTCCATGCCCAGCCTACATGAAAGATGGAGAGCTACTAGCTCCTGTCTGAGCCTCACAGCTCTCAGCCTGTGATGTATCTCCCTCAGCCTGACTCTCATGCATCAGACTGGCTCTCTGACAGCTCTTCTGGGATGGCTTAATAAAGCCCTATTAAATCCTCATTTTCCCATTGTAAGCTGGCTGGATTTTGAATTTCTGTCCTCTATCACCAGCCCCCTTCCTTTAGGATCCACTGGGCGTTGTTTCCTGCTGTCACCCAGGTTAGCTGCAAGGCTGCTTGGCTCTGCATCCAGTACATCTTCAGGAGCCAGGATTTTCCAGACAAGATAAAAATCTTGTTGGTGACCTAAACACCCAGTTCTGCATGCCAGTGTCACAGCATCCATCCTTGCCTCTGCCTGGCACAAACTGCAGCTCCCAAATGATTCCCTACTGCTTTGAATGATCCTTCTGGAGCCTGCTGTGGGAAATGTGCTTTAACTTATCTTCACCCTTCTATTTTTCTCAGGCAAGCTGTTTTTTCCCCTCTGTATCACATCCAGTATACTTCTATTATATCTTGGGCATTAAATCCATCATAAGTTTCATCTTTCTTATTCTTTCCCACCCTTCTTAAATTTCTTCAGGGTTCTCATCTATCACATCACTCATTCCAGCCTTGATGTTTCCATTGTCCTCACTTTTGGTGTCACTCTCATGCCTGAAACGTCCTAATTTTTCTCATCTTTTAAGTATGAGACCCAAAATGACATCCTGCCTGAGTCAGGGAATCAGCAGCATTATCTTTATGATTATTCATTAAACAGAAGTTTTAGGACAGCTAATGCATATGCATAAAGTTATTGTTCCCAAAATCTGATTGTTCAAACACTTGTTCTGTGAATTGTTGCTGCAGGAGGAAATCTCCCCAGTGTTTGAGAAGCACAGCAAAATACAAGCAGGATGAGAAGGCTTTGAAGTACAATGGGCAAGATTTTCTTGCAAAACTCATTCTATTTGGAGGTGTTGAACTCATTCATTTGGTCAGACCTGGTATTTTACAAAGGTTTATGCGCATCTAATCTGAATATTGCCAGTGCTCCCACATATTGGGAGGTGCAGGAGGAAAAGGACTGGCCTGAACCATTGCAGGGGCTGGACTTTCTTTGGGAAGGAATTTTAGGTAATTCTACTTATCAGCTGTGAACTCACCTCATCTTGGCTGCTGAAAGGATTATTATTATTTTAAATCTTAGCTTTTTCAATTTCTTGAGGTTGCAGCAGTTTTAATGTATTGGGGGTTTCTGACCTTGCACTGTTATTGAAACAGAGATGAAGAGCCCAACACTGCAAAAAAAGGCACAAATACATTCCCTGAATATCTTTATAAAAGATATGAAATTAAAGAAATATTGTATCAAAATTTCCCATTTTAAAAAAATGCATTGCATTTTTATAAATGGGAAATTTAATGAATGAACTCAATTTCAAAAGCTGTGGATGTTGAATATTTCAGACAGTGGAAGATCTTCTTCACCAGTCATTTTATCAGCTGCTAATGTACACAGTGTTTGCCATTTTCTTATTTTGAATATCCCTCTATGATTATTATTTTTTTCACTAAATAGTTAAATACCTTTTTTTCATCACTTTGTGCATCTGTTCTCTCTCAGTTCTCTCATGGGCGAAGTATATTTATGTAATAATGGGAATGGAACAAACACCAGGATGTAAGAAGAAACAGGGGTGCTGGACATGAACAGAAATTCAAGATATTCGCCCTAAATTACAGCAAGAATTTGGGCTCCTGTAATCCAAGAGAGCTTTGTTAAGGCCACTTACTTGTTAAGCCTTAGGCAAAAGCCACCTGGAAAGGGAAATTTGAGTTTCATAAATGATCCTGAAGCCATGAAAAAATTTAAATCTTGAATGGCAAAGTGGATGCATTGCTTTGTTTTTTCCTTACTGCATTTTTGTCCTGCAGAACTTAAATATTCCAACTTTTCATTCCAAATTCACTGAGGTAGTCTGATCGCACCAAGGCTACCTGGGTTTCTCCAAAATCCAAATGTGCTTCCCACTGGCCCTCAGGACAAAGGGAATCTGCACATTCTCCTGTGTGGAAAAGAGTTGGACAGGAGCTGGGATCTTGTAACCCGGACAGCTGTGCTGCCAAATGGGCTGGGAAATTTGGGTTTTAGTCAAAGGACTTGCAGTTCTGGTGTGCCTTCCCCATGAAAAAAGGCCAGATTAACTTTCGTGGTGTTGGGAAGCCTGGGAGCATCTGATCCTGAAGAATCCACACTCAGAGCTTCCTCAAAAACCACCCAGCAGTCAAGGAGCCCAAGTTCATGACTTTTGTAGGCACAATTTTCTTGGTGTTCACTGAAAATAGATCCTCTAACTGAAGTTTCAGCTCTGCAATTACTAATGGAGAAGCATTTTGCTCTGAGAACTCCTAATTTTAGTTAAAGTTCCTCCAGGGCTTCAGGGCTGCTCACCAAGGCACAGCTTTTCCACTGGGCTGTTGGTTCTTTAATTTCTTCCTGTTTCTGTTAGGGTTGGGATTGAAAGTCCTTGAGATGGTATTTCACGTTCAAACTCAGATGTTTACTGTTTCTTATCTATATTACAGTCTCACAAGGTCTGAGTTTTATAGTATTTTACTAACAAGTTACAAAATGGCCTCAAATCTTTACACAGTCTTTTAAGGAAAACTATCTAATTAAGAAATGATACTTAAATGATTTTTACTTTTAACTTAATAACTAATTACTCATATCCTACAATGTAGATTTTTCTGTCTAATTACAAAATACTACTTAAACCTATGAAGAAAGTGAAGAAAAACTAACCACTACCTCAAAACTTTTATCTTAGCTTTGTATATGTTACTATATTCTAAAACTTGAAACTCCAATTTTTCTACTGCGTGATATTACACATTTCTATTCAAATTACAAATTTATAATCTCAGTTCCATTATTCAATTTTAGGAGCCTTCTCCACAGCCTCAAGTAAAATATAGTGTTCTTCTGGGGGTCAGTGCCTTTCAGCACAGAAAGCCCAAAACTCTCAACATCCAGAATTCCAGCACCGGAATTACAGGGAAAAAAGGGAAATGTTGACTTCTTATTTTTCACTGGGAAATTTCCCCTTTCTACATCACTGAGATACACCCACAGACCTGCAGAGAAATGTTTTCCTCTTCCAAAATAAATTACATTAAAATCCCATAGCACGTTGCAGGAGCCAATTTTGATATTACCTTTGAAATACTGGGATTCGTATTTTAAGAATTCTTGCTTTGTCGCCAGTTCCAACCTGAGGAAATGCCAAATGGACATGAGCTCAGGTGCGCTGGGAAGGAGGGCTGGGGTGTGATAGCTGTGCTGTGTGGAGTGTCAAATCTGAGGAAATGCAGCCACACAATGTGACAGCAGGGATTAGACTCCATAAAAATTTCAGTGTTGTCCTTGAGAGAGGAGTCCTGGAACAACTGTGTTGCATAACGGCACCATCACTTATTAAGTGTATCTTGTAATTGGTTAGGAAGCCATTAATGGCAATTTGCTTCAAACCCAAACAGCTGGCTCTGTGACCCTCTAGGTAACAACAAATACAAGAGCAGGAGGAACAGCAATAATTCAAATCCACAATATATCCAGTTGCTGTTCTAAATCCTAAGGTATTAACTTTTAATGTATATTTCAATGACAAACCAATCCTGACACCTTTTCTGTTTAAATATGTAACCACTGATTCTGGAAAAAAATAAGTGGATTTAGTTATTTGCTTATTTCTTTTATTTTATCAGTGCAGCACTAGTTTATTTTGGTGTAATCACTCTCATTCATGTCTAAAAAAAACCCTCAAGAACGCATTGTGTTCTTAAGAGCATCATCATAAATCAGGGTAGCTGCACTGACTTTAAAAATGCTGCCATGATTTATTTGATTTGTAGCAGCTGTGGATACAACCCTCCTTTCTTGGGTGCTTGGTACCAGCACAACCCATCGCTGAACTTTACTAGAAGTTTTTGATCAATTAAAAAAAAAAAAAAAAAACAAAACTTTTGACAAGGATTTCTACTTCTCTTTTAAGATTCTAAGCCTGCAAAGTACTCAAACCCAACTTTCCTGCAATTTTCAAGGGCCTCTCATGGAGTTCAGTGGGAAACTGAGGCTCTTGACCCCCTGCAGGACAGGACCTAAGAGCTGGGAGGAAATTACCTGGCATCTTGTACAACCTGCTAATGTGCTTGTGCATTCATGCACAGTAATTGATCTTACAAGCTCCTGAGTGTTCACTGGACTTGCCATTATACCATGAATATTTTATAGCTGCACCACTGTAATAACAGTAATTACATTTGCCCTTTTGCAGAACCTTTTATATAAGGGTTTCAAGGTGGTTTATGGATGGTAATTAAGCCCCATGGTCTTCTTGTGGAGTAAGAATTATTATTACCCTTCTGCAAATGGGGAAGCTGAGGTACAGAAAATTCTGAACTTGACCTTGCCCAAGGTCATATCTCAAATCGCTGCTAGGATGAGGAGATGAATTCAAGGATTCCTTCTCCAGGGTTGCTGTAGTTATTTATTTGACTTGGATTATGCCTCTGACTGAAGACAAACTTTAAAAGTTGAAACTATTGTCAATATTTTACTATATGTCAATATTTTCCTATTATTTGCAGTATTGCACACTTTTTCTGTTGTGAAGAGTTGCTGTGCCTCCCACCACATCAGAAGGTGCTCACTGAGAGGATTTTGAGGTGCTGCACCCGCAGCCCCTCATCCAACACAAAGATGCCAGTGGGGACCTGTCACTAAGGATTAACCCAGGCTTGCAGGTACCAACACAAAACCATTAATGCCATCCACAGCGCAAAGCCCGTGTTTGAAAGGCACTTTTCTCTCAATTGCCTTGATAATAGTGAAACAAAGTCCCAAGGTAGATTGTAAAGTCACTGCCTGTCGTTGAGATGGATGGAAATGACTGGCTGTGATTGCTGCTTTGATAAACTTATTTACTACCGGAGTGCCAGCCTTTGGCTAGGCTGTAAAAAAGGGTGTAATTATTATATAATGATTGTATAATGAAAAACACCTATTTACTGAAGGGAAAATGAGCACATTTCCTGAGAGGTACCACATTTCCTAAGTGGGGCTCACAGTCAGAGCAGGGCAGCATTTGGGGAGGCAAAATTCCAGCGCAAAATTCCCGAGCAGCGAGCCCACAAGCACAGCAGAAGGGAGCTGTGGTATTTTTATCTCAGTGGCAGCTCAGAGGGAACATGAAGTGTCTCCACTTTTCCAGCTTCAGATTTAATGTGACTGGAGCCACATGTGGGATTTCCCTGCAGCTGGGGAGCAGATGGTGCCAGGTTATGCAATGTGGGATGTGGGGACAGCCAGCCAGTGTCCCGACCTGCTGCTCCCCGTGGCACTGAGATGCTCTGGGAGAGGACAACCCTCAGAAAAAGACACATAAATATAAAATGTTCTCCAAAAATACAGAATCCTGGCTTGACAGAAGTAACTGGGAAATTATCACTTAATTCTGCCTGTTCAGAACGTCCTTCAGGGAGTTCAGAGATACCTTTGGCACTTAGGTAGACACTGTAATTACTGTAAATGATGTAAAATCCTTTAAGCTATGAGAGATTCGACCAGTCCGATCAATACCTTGCAATAACAAGGTTGAGCTTGGTAAGAACTGTTGTGCAGTAATAACATTGCTTATGATTTATTCTGCTTAGCTTCCAAGTTTTCAGTCCAACAAACCTGTGTATTTGAACTAAACAGAGTGCTGGTGGGCTGAGTCTTGTGGATTTTGTCACAAGGAAGGAACATGCTCTTGGCCTGGCTGGAGGTTGAAAGGGAATGAGGAGGGTGACAGCACATCCAAGATAAGCAGGGATAAAACAAGATCCCCATAACCACAGAGAAAGTGCAGACAACACACATTGAGAAAGGAGTTATTCCCTTTGCACAAGTTTGCCATCCTCTTTTTTTGTTTTTTCACTTTTCTTCCTTGTGGGATCTATGCATGGCTCCTACCCCAAACAACAGTGGGGTTTCCTGTTCCTCTGCACAGCTGCTGGAAGGTGCCTGTGCTCAGCTGGGGCTGGGCTCTGTCTGCAGCAGCACTGACACACCCAGAGCACACAGCCTCGAGCTGCACCAAGGGAAATACAGGGTGGGTATCAGGAAAAAGTTTTTCACAGAAAGGGTGATAAAGTTCTGGAATTTTCTGCCTGGGGAGGTGGTGCAGTCCCCATCCCTGGGTGTGTTTAACAAAGCCTGGATGTGGCACTGGGTGCCAGGGTTGAGTTGTGCTGTTGGGGCTGGGTTGGACTCGATGATCTTGAAGGTTTCTTCCAACCTGGTCATTCTGTGAATTCTGTATGAGCAGCAGCTTTCCTTTTATTCTTTAAAAGAGGATAATTCAGGGGAAAAACATCCAAAGGAAACTACTTGCCTTGTCTTTGGCTATAACTATTCATCTGAAATAAAACATTGGACATGGCAACATCCACTGAGTAATGATCCACAGATTGCAGACAGCAGCTCTCTGCACTGTGCGTTCTGAACAGAACTATATTTTAAGTTCAAGCTCTGATTTGCAAACACCTTAAAATGCCTGGAAATTTCACTGCTGCCTTTTTCTTATTCATTTCAGCTCCTGTGCCTCAGCACCTCTCAGATTTGATGCATTGAGAATCATTAGTAAGTAAAGCACTTTGGATCTATGCTTCTGAGTTTATGTTTCTGAACACAAGCAAAACCTCATACCCATTAGTTATTTACTGAGCTGGAGACTGCTAAAATATATCTTGAGGAAGTTCAGAGATTTTTTTTTATTTCAGCTCATCTTATTGGGGTTTTTGTTAATGGAAGTTTCAGCAGGTGAGGAGCTCTTTCATTTTTACATGCACTGTATTGCACTTTAAATGCCATTTCATTAAAAGCTGTTTATGAACAAAACACTGGAAAGCAAATGTGAATTGCCCGAAGCATTTTTCCCCATTGCCTGTGATTAGGCTGTTCCCTGAAATCAAAGATTTGATGGACTTCTGTATTTTTTGCATCACAGGTTTTTAACCCATGCATGCAACAAATGAAAACCACGAATTGGAGTGGACGTGGCATTTTGAAAACCACAAAGCACTTGATTTATTCAAATTATGTTTACATAGGGATTATTTCACCCACCAGTGAAATGCAGCTGCCTCTGGCTTGGAAAACGTCAGTCTTTAAAAAGAAACATTGCTAAGTGAAAAGAACTTTATCTCATATAAAACTTGAGGAGGAATGTAGGCTTGCAGAATGTAATTACTCATTTGGATCTTAGCCCAGACACCAAAGCTATCATTGCCTCTTTAGCAAGAGGAGCTTGGAATCTTAAGTGGTTGCACATAATGAAAGCCTTGATTCTGCAACCTTTTTGGAAAATAAAATTACTATTAGTAGTACAATGCTTCCCAAATATTTGGATGTAATTGCACTTATGATTTACACCACACTTTGAAAAAGAGACCTCCAGAGGCTCTGTAAAAGTAAAGGTGGCTTTGATTTCCAGAACAGCCCTGTTCACTGCTGCTGAATCTCCATGTTTCAGAGCCTGAAAAATGTTGTCACAAGGGAAATAAGTGACTCTGTTCTGGCTCCTGCATCCATGCAGAACTTCTCAGTGTTCCAAAAGGGAGGTTTCCTGCACGGATCCCTGGCAGCTGCAGTCTCGGGACTTCTGTGGCTCAGAGTGACCCCAAGATGTGTTAGAAAATCTCATTTCCCAGCCTGGCTGTCAAAGAAGGAGTCAGAACTCTTCATTTCTCAGTCTCAAGGTTGTTTATTGTTTCTTATCTATAACATTCTTTCTCTGGCCTGCTGAGATCTGCTCATCAGGTCAGACAGAGGCACTCTGGCCGCCCTCAGAGGCAGTGTTATCTTTTTATACTAAAAACTACCTGTATACTATTTACAGTAAGTTCCCAATACCCATCACCTATGTTAGACATTGAGCTTCTACCTTAAACCAATCCAAAAGTGCCACCATCACAGCAGAAGATGGAGGCCAAGAAGAAGAACAAGGAGAAAGGCTGGACATGTCCAGATCCCTCCATCTTGCCTCTGGAACCCCATTCTAAAAACCCCAAAAATCTATTTTTCACCCCATGACAAACTAATTATTATTATACTTAGACTTTCATGACTTGCAGATCCTCATATAAGGTTGGGTAATTTTTTCCACAGGTCATAATCAAAATCACAGGTGTCTTGAGCTCTGTGCCAAGGTCTCTGAGCCCCCTGGCAGGGGTTTGGGCAACTCAGGAGAGCCAGAGGGATGTCCTGAATTCTGACACTGCTGCAGCAGGGATGTGGCCACTCAGTAATGACTGTGACAGCAGGAGCTGCTCTGAAGGATTGGTTCACCTCCCAGCCGATTGATTGTGGGGTTTGTAACAGCATTTTTAGCACTGGTGTCAAAAACCTGGATGGGTTTGTGATAAAACTTCCGTGATTTTTAAAAGCAGTGAGATTCCAGAGTGGGCACATCCATTTTCTCTGTGATGTCCAACATCTGTGCAATCATTTCCACCCACAGCAAAATTGGTGAGGGTGTTCCAGCAATAAAGCTGTTATATTTTTCCTTCTGTATCCTTGGCATTTTCATCAATTTCCCCAAAGGATTCTCGGTCTTCCCAGATTTTGAGCTATTGCCAGACTGTCATCTGAAGATCTGTGTTATTTTAATGTTGTCTTGGTAAAATATCTGTCCCAAAATTGGAAGAGAAGAGAAACATCATTGAAATGGTACTAAAATCCATATTTTACATACTATGGTCATCTCATAAAACCTATTGGAAAGATAGGAAGAGAGTTATGGAGAAAAGAATGGAGGTTTGTAAGCAATGACACATAAATGAAAAAAAAAGGGAGTGGAGGTTTTCATATTTTTCTTAAACAGGAGTTTTGTCTGTCTTAAAATGACAAGATTTTTGGTCAGTGTTGCCTTACAAGATGTTAGAGAGTCTGTTATGTAAAATCTCTAACAATAATTAAAACCAAAATAATTCCTCGCAGTTTATGACCAGAGAATCATAGAATAAAGACTAATACAACTAAAGAATCATAAAATTAAAGAGTCATGGAATAGTTTGTGTTGGAAGGGAACATAAAAACCATCTCATTCCAACCCAGTCATGGACAACTGGCTCTAGGTGACCTTGTCTGAGGAGGGAAGTTGGACAAGACCTCCAGACCTTTCAAAGCCAATCTTTCTGATTCTGTGATGCAGTAATTCTGTGACTCTAAATAACTTTCAGCCTTATGAAACTGAAGATCTTCAAAATAAGATCAGAGATGTAAAAACATCTGGCTTTACAGATTCCCCCCATCTGCCAGAAGTACAAGTTCTTCTAAGACCAGTTGGTCTGAAAATTCCCTTTTCAAAGTTTCAAATGCTTTTTCCACCTGGTTTAAAATATCCTAAACCAAAAGGATTCTAATTACACATTGCCCCAGGGAAGGAAAATTGCAGGTTTGCTGCATCCTACTGTTGGATTTTGTGCTGCCCATCAGAGAGGGGCAAGAGGTAGAAGCAGGTCAGCGTGTGGTGGAGCAGAGAGCAGCAGGTGAGGAAGGATGATAGAGGAGTCTGAGAAATTGCTGGTAATTGTGGTCCAGCCCTTCAAGAATTCCTATAACGAGGCAAAACTAAACACAATTTGTTTTTCAGTAGTCTGTGAGCCTCTCATGTAATGAAAGAAACTTTGGGTTTTTTCCCTCTGCTCTGTGTGTGTTTGTGGCCACATTGCAGAGGGAGAAAGGATCTATTTGTTTCCTTACAAATTGATATTTGAAATCTTATCCCCTTTTAACAAACTCATTCATCTTCACAGTACCTTTGCTACCAGGCAATTTCTACAAATTAAGCTGAACATTCGATCTGTGTTGTTTTTAATGATCTTTCTTGCCAATATTTATAATGTGCCTTGAAAGCTGAGGCAGACCATGGGCTAGATATTTAATATTAATTAATTTGTCACTCCCCAGAACACGCACATGCTGAGGAAACGAGTAAACATGTTTAATTCTGCCAGAGGGGTTGGAGGCACTTGTAAATTACTAATTCATTTTAAAGGTGTCCCTTCCTCCCTTTCTTTGGAGATTCATTTCTTTGTGCTCTCCCCTCCTTTTTAATTGCTCCAATCTCACTTCTGCAACCTGAATTTCCCCTCCCTATTGCCCACACTACCATTGCCTCTGACTCTTCCCAGCAAGGTTAATAAAACTTTTTATAATTGCTATCAGTGCCTATTCAGTAGCACCCAATGGGGCAGGGAGCTTTGGAAAGAAAAGAGAGGGTTTTGGAGAAAAGTATCCCAAAAAAACACAGAGGACACAGAGGTGACTATAATTTTAAAAATTCATGTTATTTCTATGCTGTGCTAAATGTCATTCAAGAAAGGCCAAGAAATGTTCTGCCATTGATATATTGTGAGTCAAGGCTAAGATAACAGATAGAATATATCAATATTAACAACAGATAAGGCAAAAGAAACCCTATGACACAGTTTTGGTCTGTGTGACAAGGAAACTATAAAAGTATTATGGAGCCAAAGATGATCAGAAAATCAACTTTTCCTTCCCTTTTCTGTAACAGAACTTAAATCTTGCCTTCAGGACATCAGTAGCTTTGGGTCTGCTCTCTGTCCTTGCAGGATTTATTTGTTCTCAGAGCATGTAGGGTTGAGTTGAAGCATGGTGGCTTTTATGCAGAGATATGTCAGGTGATAAATTAAATGTCCAGCGCAGTGGTGATTATGCACAGATTTTCCCTGCCTCCTGCGTTTGTTTTCTGTTTCTCTTTTCCAAAGCAAAATTTCACACTGCTGGGGTTGTGTCTCGGTGGAAATCAAAGAGGTTGAGGAACATTTTGTCCCCTCTCAGCAGCTTTTTGGAGGTGGTGTTGGTTGGATTTGCTGCACCCTTGAACTGTCTCAAGCTCAGTTCTGGTGATTTTCCTATAAGAATGCCAGAAAAATCTGCATATCAGAATTGTTTGTTCTGACATATAAATGTCATGTAAAAACCATTAGTCTGAATTAAATTCCTTAATTTAGATTGGCTTTTTTCTGCTTTTATCCTTTTCCAGTAGATCACTATACCCATGTAGTCTTAAATATTTCCTAAAGCTCCTCCTTAGGCTAAAATATCCCTTCCTATATTTTTCCCCTCTCCAGCTGCCTTATGCCTTATGTAATTCCTTCCTTATCATCTCAAGTTAGTACATTTTAAATGTCTAGTTTCCCCTTTCTGGATTAATGTGGGATAAACTAAATCATGGCTGCTGTTGAGAATAGCACAATGCCACTGATGGAATTAATAAGGAAGGAATGAAAATATGCTTTCAAAGTCTGCCCAGCACTGTCCTAGAAAGTCCTTCAGATGGGCGTGAACTGGGCTTAAGAGATGTTAACATATCCCAATAAACCCAAGCAGATTTCACTGAGCTCTGCATTTCCTGAACTCCCTGTTACCTCACCTCCAGCTTATTGGTGACACGCCAGCAGATTGATTTGCAAAATTTCTCTCTTTATGACATTCTATAAACTACTTTATGGGACAAAAGACAGATATATCCCTGTCTTAGCAGAGCTTCCAAATTGCAGCTTAATTAAAGTGCTGTGGGACACAAAGGGAAGACAAGGGCACAAGATAAAAATCAGGGGGTTGTATTCTTGCACAATGGATTCCCATTACCCTAAACAGAACCCTACCAGGGGATGGATGTCCCTCAGCAAGATTTCTTTTATGACACTGTAAATACAGCAAGGAAATGCTCAAGTTTTCATTCCGTTGGACAGGGAGAAGGGAAGGTCAGACAGAAAAGGAGAAGGGAGAGCCTTTAGGGAATAAAAGGGTCCTTGGTATAGAGTGAAAAAGAAGGTCCTTGGTACAGGGTGACCCTCATTGGGCAGATTCCTGGCAAAAAGGCAGCAAAGCTGTGTGGTGGGAGCCAGAGTAAGGCAGTGAAAAGGCAAGGTGAAAATCTCTGGGTGTGCCAGCAGAAGGACCAAGTCACCTCCCCAGAGCTGCAGGTTCTGCATCCCCCGGGAGCTCACTGTCGTGGGGAGCTGTGTCGCAGACATCTTTTAATGAAAATCCTTTCCTTAGGATTTCTTCCTCCTGAGAAGCAGTGAGGCCTCAGGAACAAAATGTAAACATTGATTATTTGCTGCTGTGGAATGCAACAGGTGCATCTGTGATTGGCCCATCTTGGATGTTTATAATTAACGGCCAATCACAGCCCAGCTGGCTCAGACTCTCAGCCTGAGCCACAAACCTTTGTTATTCATTTCTTTCTATTCTTAGCTAGCCTTCTGAGATGAAACCTTTTCTTCTATTCTTTTAGTATAGTTTTAATGTAACATATATTATAAAATAATAAATCATGCCTTCTGAAACATGGAGTCAAATCCTCGTCTCTTCCTTCAACATAAGACCCCTGTGAACACGGTCACAAAGCTGCTCTTTGTGTTGATTGAGTCCTGCTCTTTTTATCTTTCTTTAGGTTTTGGAAGTGGTGCAGAACCTATTACACAACAAGCACAGAGAGAGAAGGGTGATAAGCCCTGTGGTAAAGGCATGTGTATGTCATTACACTTGGAAAATGTGATGCAGTCACAGCCAAACTGAAGGCTCTCGACTCAGCAGCAAAGCACACATTTATTTCAAACTGGCCTTAAACAATTAAGAGAGATAAGAAACACATTTGGGGACATGAAAAAACCAGTATTTGGCTACTTTTTAGAGATCTGATTGTGTTTAGGCAAATTTAAACTGCCAATAACTGTTAAAGCTGTTAAGTTTGTTTATTCAGAATGACAATGAAGGGAGATAAATAATCCTGTCTTAGGAAGAGGTAGAACAAGTCATGCCCAGAAACAAGCCTGAATAATGATTTTAATCATAGAATCATAGTTGGAAGGATCTCACAAAGATCTTGAGTCTGACTCCTGGTCCTGCAAAGGACAATCCCAGCAATCCCACCCTGTGCCTTAGAGCATTGTCCAAATGAGCTCCTTGATCTCTGTCAGGCTTGGTGCTGTGATCACTGCCATGGGGAGCCTGTTCAGTGCCTCTCAGAATCTCTGCTGGTCAGAGTGACCCCAAGATGTGTTATAAAGTCTCTTTTCCCAGCCTGGCAGTCAAAAGAAGGAGTCAGGATTCTTCTGTTTTCCTTCTCAAGGTTGTTCATTGTTTCTTATCTGTAAAATTCTTTCTCTGACCTGCTGAGATCTGTGCAGCAGTTGAGGCACACTGATTGCCCTCAGGGCAGTGTTATCTTTTTATGCTAAAAACTACATGTACTTTATTTACAATAACTTCCCAATACCTATCACCTATGTTAGACAGTGAGCTTCTACCTTAACCCAATCCAAAAGTGCCACCATCACAGCAGAAGATGGAGGCCAAGAAGAAGAAGGAGAAAGGCTGGATACACCCAGATTCCTCTATCTTGCCTCCTAAACCCTCATTTTAAATACCCCAAAATTTTACTTTTTCCTCCTGTGATAAATTCACTAACATTCTACTTAAACTCTCTTGACTTGTAATTCTTTATATAAAGGTGATGATTTGCTCCATGGGTCAAAATCAGAGTCACAGGTGTCTGGGCTCTGTGTTAAGGTCTCTGAGCCCCCTGGCAGGGGTTTGAGCTAACCAGGACTGCCAGAGGATGTCCTGAATTCCAACAAGCGCCCAACCACCCTCTGGTGGAAGGACCAGTTCAAAGTGAAGGGATTGATTAAAAAGAAGGAAAAGATGAACCTTGACTGATGTTAAAGCAGGGTGCTGTAGAGCAATTAAATAAATGCAAAAAGCTCTTTCCTGTGAGGGTGGTGAGGCCCTGGCACAGGTGCCCAGAGCAGCTGTGGCTGCCCTGGATCCCTGGAAGTGTCCAAGGCAGGCTGGACAGGGCTTGGAGCACCCTGGGACAGTGGAAGTTATAAACTGAAAATTTGGGTGGAAAGTTTGGGCACTGACTGTTTGGATTCAACAGCGAGGATTTTACACCATGAAATATTAGAGAAATGAAGCAGTCCAGTCTTTTCAGAGGGATGTATCCTACAAAGTCATCCTGAACAAGCATAGCCATGCTGGTTTAATTCCCAGCCTCTTATGAATAGCTGGAATATTCTTAGCCAAACAGAATTATGCAGCAAAGCCACCCCAAAAGCTGTTCAAACCAGTGTGTTTTATTGTGCAACTGAGATGGACTGAGAACCCAACTGGTGGCTGTCAGGGAGCTGCCAGTGAGTGATAATTCAGTGCTTTTAGTCACATCCACATTCACATTACTTGGAAAATAACAGAGGGAAAAACAATACGAAAAAAGCCAGAGGGGTTTTTGCTGAATTTTATTGAACTAAAAAATGGAACTATGAAAAGCAGTTGGTCAGGCAATAAGATGTATGCACAGGAAATTTTCAGCTTCAATAGGAGGATAATTGAAAACTGCCAAAGTTTAACATTAGCTTATTAGTAGTGGTTGAGCCTTAATATTAGAGCTCAGATGGGGAAAAAAATGAAAGGCTTTCCTCCTCCTTGTGGTATGTGTTGCACTGCAAGGAAAGAAAGTACCTAGAGCAACACATAATTACCTAATACCAGAAAATGGTCTTTTTTAAAATCAGCAGCTTGTGTTGAGATCCCTAAGTGGCTGTCTCCTGGGCATTGTTCTTTAAGCACTATTAATTGCAGCTAATGGTATTAATTGCCTTTTGCATTTGTCTGTCAAACGTGGAAAGAGCTATATATTGCCAATTCTGTCTCTTCCTGATTGTCTTTTCAGAAATAAAGTTGGGGAAGACTGAGGAAAAGAGGCTCAGAGATATCCCAGCCCTGTGTGAGGAAAAATCTCACAAATCTCCCAAGGAGAGCTGTAGCATTTGTGCTCAGACTTTGTAATAATAACAGGGTTTGGTTTAATATTTTATGGAGGGGTCTTTTAAATTGGATCAAAATTCTGCCTTAAGTCTTCATTAAAAAGACATCTACCCCCCACCATGCCTAATTCTTCCCATGGAGCTGCAGATTCTGCTGATTTTGTCTTAGGGGATAACAAAGCATCAGATTTGCTCTTGGACAGCTCTCATTTCACATGGGTCCAAACCTGGCATGTGCTGCAGTGTGAGTGATGCAGACCCTGTCCCACACAGCAGCTGGGAGCCGAGCACAGGTTCCCCAGATGTATCTGCATGTGACCATCCACAGCCTCGTGCTGGGAGCCTTGCCCACAGAACAAGGTCTGTCACAGGACTATGTCTCCAAAATATCTGTTATTATAGCTCAGGAGTCTGTAAATGCCAAAGACACAAACCATTTCCCATTATCTTTTTGCAACTGGGACAAGAAAAGCAGCATGATTTATTGTATTTTCAGAAATGATGCATCTCACTCCATGTTCTCAGAAGGCTATATTATACTATATTATATTATATTATATTATATTATATTATATTATATTATATCTATATTATATTATATTATATTATATTATATTATATTATATTATATTATACTATATTATATTATATTATATTATATCATATCATATCATATCATATCATATCATATTATATTATATTATATTGTATTATATTATGCTATATTATGCTATATTATGCTATATTATGATATATTATGCTATATTATGCTATACTAAAGAATACAGTAAAGATACTTCCTGAATGCTAAAAAGATAATAATGAAAACTTGTGACTA
>JAYKTQ010000412.1:0-27522 GCA_036010785.1 Ammospiza maritima maritima
AGGATTTGGGGGGGCCCCAGGGATCTGGGGGCATTGGGATCCATTGGGAGATGAGATTTGGGGGGATTTAGGGAATTAGGGGGGACCAGGTGTCCAGAGGGACCCAGGAATTTGGGGGACTCAGAAATTTGGGGGGGCTCAAGAATTTCGGGGGCACAGGAATTTTGGGGGGATCCAGGAATTTGGGGGATTCAGGAATTTTGGGGGGGCTCAGGAATTTGGGTGGTTGTGTCAGGAATTTGGGGGTTCCAGGTGTTTGCAGGGACCCCAGAATTTGGGGGGGGGCGGTGTCAGGGTTTGGGGGTCCCAGGAATTTTTGGGGTATCCCAAATGTTTTGGAGGTGTGCGAAAGGACCAAAGAATTCCGGAATTTTGGGGGTCCAGGAGTTTCAGGGACCCCAATTTTGGAGGTTTTGGGGCAACCCCCTTCCCCTCCAGGGGCATCCCCAAATTTGGGGTTCAGGCCCCAAAATCCCACCCAAACTCTGGGACGGGGGGGGTCAGCGAGGATTTTGGGGTGTCCAGACCCCCAGACCCTTTTTGGGGTGGGGGTTTGAACACCCGGGAGGGTTTGGGGAGGATTTTGGGGTGATTTTGGGGGATTCAGGGGAGGATTTTGGGGTGTCTGGAGGGGATTCAGGGGAGGATTTTGGGGAGATTCTGGGTTGAGGGTTTGGACACCCGGGAGGATTTTGAGGTGATTTTGGGGGGTTTTGGGGGAGGATTTTGGGGTGATTTTAGGGGTGATTTTGGGGAGTTTTTGGGCTGCCTGCCTGGGTGGGGGAGGGGATTTTTGGGTGTCGCCCGTGTCCCCAAGGGGGGGGTGGGGGTGGCGTCCCCCCCCCGGGCCCACGCGGGCGCCACCCGCCGGAAACCCCTAATTTGGGGCTGTAATTTGGGGCTGTAATTTGGGGCGTCACTCGGGGCTGTAATTTGGGGTGTCGCGGCCGGAGCCGCCCGACCGGTCCGGGGAACCCCAAAAGGGCGGGGGAGGGGAGCGGGGGAGGGGCCCCCAAATCCTCCTCCCGTCATGGGGGCGGGGGGGGGGGGCACGTTTGGGGTGTCCCCATTGTGGGGTCGGATTTCGGGGGGGGGGGGGTCAAATTTGGGGTTCCCGATGATTTCTGGGGTGATTTTTGGGGGTTTTTTTGAGGGATCCCGTTTTTTGGGGGGGCTCGGGTCAGGTTTGGGGTGTCCCCATTGTGGGGTCGGATTTGGGAACGGGGGGGGGGTCACATTTGGGGTGATTTTGGGGGTTTTTTTTTTGAGGGATCCCATTTTGGGGAGGGGGGTGTCACATTTGGGGTGATTTTTGGGGGGTTTTTGGAGGAATCCCATTTTTGGGAGGGGGGGGGGTCGGATTTGGGGAGGGGGGTCGGCTCAGGTTTGGGGTTTCCCGATTATTTTTGGGGTGATTTTTGGGGGGGTTTTCTGGAGGTATCCCATTTTGGGGAGGGGGTTTGGGGGTTCAGGGCTCCCCCTGAAGCCGCGCCCCCCCCGTCCCCAGTCTGTTTGGGGGGCTGCCCCCTGCGCAGGGACCCCGAGCCGGCCGTGGGCGAGGCCCCCGCGTCCCCCCTGGACATGACGCTGCCCCCCCGCGCCCCCCCCGGGCCCTTCCTGCACCCCAAGGGAAAGGTAAAGGGGGGGACCCCAAATCTGGGGGGGGACCCCAAATCTGGGGGGGTCCTGAAAGGATGGGGGGGGGAGAAAGTGAACTGGGGGGCTCAACATGCGGAGGGAGGCTGAGACTGGGGGTCTTCAAAATGTGGGGGGGGTACCCAAAATTGGGGGTGCTCAAACTGGGGGGTCCTCGAAATTGAGGGTGCCGAAACTGGGGGGGGAGGGGGTCCCCAAAATTGGGGGTGCCCAAGGTGGGCGGTCCCTGGGACTGGGGGGTTCTCTGTGATGGGGGGGTCCTGATTGGGGGGGGGGGTCTCCAAAACTGGGGGTCCCCAATTTTGGGGGGGGGTGGTCCCCAAAATCCATGGAGGTCACCAAGGTGGGCTGGGGGTCCCCAAAGTTGGGGGTGCCCAGGGTGGGCGGCCCCTCACGGCTTTTTGGGGGGGGTCCCAAAATCAGGGCTCTCCCCATAACCGGGGGGACCCAAGGGATGTCCCCCCCCCCCCATTTAACCCTTTCCTCCCCTCTCTCTCAGGTCCCCTCGGGCCCTTTGGGCGCCCCCCTGCCCCCGGGGCTGCCCTTGGCCGGGGGGGTCCCCGTGGGGGTCCCGGTGGCCGCGGGGGTCCCGGGGGGCTCCGAGCTCTTCTCGTGCCCCGTGTGCCACAAGAGCTTCGGCTTCCAGCGGATGCTGAACCGGCACCTCAAGTGCCACAGCGAGGTGAAGCGGCACCGGTGCCCCTACTGCGGCAAGGGCTTCAACGACACCTTCGACCTCAAGCGCCACGTGCGCACCCACACCGGTGAGAGCGGGACGGAACGGGACGGGAACGGAGAGGGAACGGGGCTGGAATGAGCAAAACTGGGGCGGGGAAATGTTCAACGACACCTTCGACCTCAAGCGCCACGTGCGGACCCGCACCGGTGAGAGCGGGACGGAACGGGACGGGAACGGGATTGGGACAGGTGGGAATGGGGTGGGGAAAGTTTCAACGACACCTCGTGCCCTGTCCAGGTGTGCTGTGTGACAACGCCCTGTGTCCCCAATGTCCCCCTGTCCGTCTGTACAGGCGCTCCCTGCGCGACAAGGCCCTGTCCCCCATTCACCGTCCACGTCCCCACGTGTCACCTGTCCCCAGTGTCCCCCTGTCCGGGTGTCCGTCCGTGCAGGCGCTCGCTCTGCGACAAGGCCGCGTCCCCCTGCCCAGGTGTGCCGTGTCACAACGTGTCGCTGTCCCCCCGTCCCTCTGTCCAGGCGTCCGTCCGTACAAGTGCTCGCTCTGCGACAAGGCCTTCACGCAGCGCTGCTCGCTGGAGTCGCACCTGCGCAAGATCCACGGCGTGGCGCAGCGCTACGGCTACAAGGAGCGCCGGGCCAAGCTCTACGTGTGCGAGGAGTGCGGCGGCACGGCCGAGAGCCAGGACGCGCACCTGGCGCACCTGCGGCAGCGCCACCCGCACAGCCCGCTGCTGGCCAAGCTGGCCCGCAAGGCCGCGGCCGCGCCCGTGCCACGCCCGGCCCCGCCCCGCGCCGCCCCGACCCCGTAGGGGCCTGGGAAAGGGGTGGGGCCACGCCCGGCCACGCCCCCCGTGGCTCTGCCCCCGTAGAGGTGTGGAAAAGGGGGTGGGGCCACGCCAGGCCACGCCCCGTGTGGCTCCGCCCCTATAGGGGACTCATAAGGAAGGCGGGGCCGTGCCTGGTTGGGGAGGGACACGCCCATTTAGGGGAGGGCACGCCCATTTTGAGGTTAGGGGAGGGACACGCCCCATTTAGGGAGGGACACACCCAGTGTGGGAGGGACACGCCCATTTAGGGGAGGGACACACCCATTTTGAGGTTAGGGGAGGGACAACGCCCATTAGGGACACGCCCAGTGTGGGGAGGGACACACCCACTTTAGACAAGACACACCCACCTAAGGACACACCCATTTTGGGCAGAGACACGCCCATTTAGAGGAAGGACACACCCAGTTTTGGGATGAGGAAGAAACGCTCTTAGGCCACGCCCACAAGGGAATTGTGGCCACGCCCATTGTGTTGGGATACGCCCCTTTTGGGCGGGGTCAGCGGAGAGAATTGGGTGTTGAAGCCACGCCCATTTGGAAAAGAAGCCACACCCACTTTGCCCCTTGGGAAGTAAAGCCCCTCTGTGCTCACTGACCACGCCCCTCGTGATGGAGGACACGCCCCCTTCGGCTCAAGCCACGCCCCTTGTTGGGGTGGGGTCACGTGGGAGTCTCGGCAGCCCCTCCCCCACACCGCGGGTGCCGTTAGTTCCAGTTTTTATTGCCCGAAATCCCCCAAAATCGGGGGTGGGGGAGGGGGCGGTGGGGGAGGGGCGGCCCCTCCCTCTCCAGTTCCGCGGGGGGGGGAGAGGGGGGGGCCGCCCCTCCCCCCCCAAAGTCCAGTTCAATTCCCGCCCATTGGTCACAGGCTCCGCCCCCTCCCCTCCCCCACCCCGGGGGCGTTTGGCAAAAGCAGAAAGGGGGGGGATGGGGGGGATGGGGGAGGGGCGGCCACACCCACCCGACTCCTCCCCCCCACCCCCAAATTCTCCAGATCCCCCCTAAGGCAGCTTGGCAGGGATGGGGGGAGGGGACCCCAAAAAATGGGGGGGGACCCTAAAAAAAAAGGGGGGGGGGGCGGCTCAAAATGTGGGGCGGGGGCAACAAAATTTGGGGAAATTAAAATTAAACCCCTCCCAATAAAGGGGGTGACCCCTCCTCACAATTCTGCCCCACCCCCCCTCAGAAGTTTCAGCCCCCAAATTTGGGGTGAAATGCCCAAAAAAATGGGGGGGGGCCGCCCCCAATTTATGGGTGTGTCTTCCCCCCCCCCGAAATGGATCGTACCACCCTAAAAAAGGGGATTCCCCCCCCCCAAATTAGTGTTACCCCCCCCATAAAAATGAGGCGTTCCCCCAAAAGCGGGACCCCCCCTTCACGGGGCACCTCCTAATTAAGACGTGGCCCCCCCCTAATCAACACACGCCCCCCCCCCCACTAATTAAGGCCTTGTTGTACTGCCCTGCGCCCGCCAGGGGGCGCCACCCACGGGCGGGGGGCTCTTAAAGGGGCCGCGCTCCGTTTTGGCGAGGTCGTTTCCAGGGGGGTTTTGGGGTTATCTGGGGGGGCTTTTTTGGGGGGACACCCCCCGAATTCTACTCGATGACGACGATGAGGTCCTCGCCCTCCAGGCTGAGCCCGGGGCGCACGTGGACCTTGGTGACTTTGCCGCCCACGGGCGCCGTCACCACCGTCTCCATCTTCATGGCGCTCAGCACGCACAGAGGGTCCCCCTTGGCCACCGTCGTCCCCTCCTTGACCCGGACCTCGACCACCTCCCCGGCATCGGGGCGCCCACCTGGCCCTTGGCGCCTTTCTCGGCCTTGGGGTGCACGTGCATCTCCTGGGGGGGGTGGGAAATATGGGGGGGGGGTCTGGGGTCAGCGCGGTGTCACCCCAAAATCACCCCAAAATCACCCCCAAATCTCACCTTGTGTGCCTGTGTGTCCTGCACCAGGATGGATCTCAGCTGCCCTCCAAATTCCCCCAAATCCCCCCCAAATCCCCCCAAATCCCCCCAAATCCCCCCAAATCCCCCCAAACGCACCTTGAGCGCCTGCGTGTCCCGCACCAGGATGGATCTCAGCTGCCCGTTGAGCTCGAAGAAAACCTCGCGCTGCCCGGCCGCGTTCAGGTCGCCGAGCGCCAGCGCCTTGATGTGCAGCGTCTTACCCCGCTCCAGCTCCACCTGGGTGTAAATAGAGAGTAAAGTGGGAGTAAATCATGTGAAAGGGTGTGTGACGGTGTCCAGGGGTGTGTAACTGGTGTGTAAGGGTGTCCAGGGGTGTGTAAGGGCCTTGATGTGCAGGGTTTTACCCTGCTCCAGCTCCTCCTGCAAGTAAAGGGTGAGTAAATTGTGTGTAAGGGAGTAAATCATGCGTAAACGGTGTGTAAGGGTTTCCAGAGTGTGTAACTGGTGTGTAAGACATGCGGCTTCCTCTCCAGCTCCACCTAGGAGACCTGGGAGTAAACTGCGTGTAAAGCATGTGTAAATGGTGTGTAAGGGGCTCCAGGGCTGGGCAAGGAGTTCCAGGAGTGCACAAGTCCCAGTCCCCTCCCAGTCCCTCCCAGTGCCTCCCAGTCCCCTCCCAGTGCCCCCCAATCCCTCCCAGTCCCCCCCAGCGCCCCCCATTCCCCCCCAGCGCCCCCCAGCGCCCCCCAGCGCCCACCTCGAACTCCTCGGCGACGGTGGGCCCCTCGAGGAAGAGGCGGGTGCCGAGGCAGGCCACGGGCCCGAAGGTGCTGCGGAAGGAGTGGAACTCCTCGAACACCTTGGGGTAGAGCGCGGCCGAGAGCAGCTCCTCGGGGCTGGGGGGGGGCCCCGAGCCGCGCCCCCAGCTCCCGGCCCAGCGCCTCGAAATCCAGGGGGGGCAGCGACGCCCCCCGGGCGGCCCTCGACCCGCGGGAGGTCCTTCAGAACCTGCAGGGACAGGGGACACCGTGGGACATGGGACAGGGGGCAGTGACACCCCTGGGTGCCCCTCGACCCATGGCAGGTCCTTCAGAACCTGGGGGGAAATAAATGGGATTGGGGGGTCAATGGGGTTGGGGGACAGGGGGCAGTGACACCCCTGGGCGCCCCTCGACACGAGGGAGGTCCTTCAGAACCTGCAGGGACAGGGGACACCATGGCAATGGGACAGGGGGCAGTGACACCCCTGGGCGCCCCTCAACGCGCGGGAGGTCCTTCAGAACTGGGGGGACAAAAAACAAACGGGGGGTGATGTGGGACGTGGGACAGGGGGGGCAGTGACACCCCTGGGCGCCCCTCGACACGAGGGAGGTCCTTCAGAACCTGAGGACAAGGGACAGGGGACATCATGGGAATGGGACACCATGGGAATGGGGACATGGGACACCATGGGAATGGGACAGGGGGCAGTGACACCCCTGGGTGCCCCTCGACCCGCGGGAGGTCCTTCAGAACCTGGGGACAAAGGACAGGGGACACCGTGGGACATGGGACATGGGACATGGGACAGCCAGGCCCCCGGGCGCCCCTCGACCCGCGGGAGATCCTTCAGAACCTGCAGGGACAGGGGACACCGTGGGACAAGGGACACCATGGGACATGGGACAGGGGACATGGCAATGGGACAGGGGGCAGGGGACAGTGACACCCCCGGGTGGCCCTCGACCCACGGGAGGTCCTTCAGAACCTGCAGGGACAGGGGACAGGAGATCCTTCAGAACCTGGGGGGACAAATAAACGGGATTGGTGGGGGACATGGGACACGGCAATGGGACAGGGACACCCTGGCAATGGGGTGGGTGCCATGGCAACCAGGGATGGAGATGGCAGCGGGGACCGCAGCATCCTGTTGCCATGGCAACAGCCTCCGGTACATCCTCTGGGTGCATCCCAGTCCCTCCCAGTGCCATCCCAGTCCCTTCCTACTCCTCTCCAGTCCCTCCCAGTGCCATCCCACTCCATCCCAGTCCCTCCCAGTGCATCCCAGTTCTTCCCAGTGCCATCCCACTCCTTTCCATTTCCTCCCAGCACCATCCCAGTCCCTCCCAGCACCTCCCAGTCCCTCCCACTCCCACCCCAGTGCCTCCCAGTCCCCTTCAGTCTCTCCCAGTCCATCCCAGCCCCTCACACTCCCACCCCAGTCCCTCCCAGTGCCCATCAAGCCCCACCTTGGAGCGGAAGGGCTCGGGGAAGCCGCCCGGGGGCACCCCGATGTGGCCCTGCAGGAACTCCACCACGCTGAGGGGGAAGGAGAGCTCGTCCGCGCGCGCCTCCACCTCCTCGCGGGACAGCGCGTTCTGCACCATGAACTGCGCCAGGTCCCCCACCACCTTCGACGTGGGCGTCACCTGGGGGTGCCAGGGGTCAGCAGGGGTCAGTTTGAGGTCACCTCGGGGTCATCTCACTGTTCCCTCTTGGGTTACCTCACGGGTTAACTCATGGGGCTACTTGTGGTCAACTCAAGGATCGGCTCTTGGGTCAACCCTTGGGGTCATCTTGGGGGTCATTTCATGGGTCAGCTCATGGGTCACCTCAGGGGTCACCACATGACCGCTCTTGGTGGAACACCCACCCATGGAGACCACCCACCCCACAGACCTCCTCCATGCCATGGAGACCACCCACACCATGGACACCCCCGAGTGCACATCACCCAAACCCCACGGAGATCACCCATCCCAGAGACCACCCACTCCATGGACAGCATCTGCCCCATGGAGGCCACCCAGTAGACATCACCCACCCCATGGGCACCATCTACCCCATGGACACCGTTCTGTGGAGACCACCCCAAACCATAAAGACCTCCCACCCCATGGAGACCATCTGCCCCATGGACACCACCCAGTGGACATCACCCACCCCATGGACACCATTCTATGGACACCACCCAGTAAACATCACCCACCCCATGGAGACCATTCTAAGGAGACCCCAACCCCACAGACACCATCTGCCCCATGGAGATCTTCTTTCGGAGACCACCTACCCTACAGAGATCCTTCCCTGCCATGGAGACCATCTGCCCCGCGGACACCACCCACCCCATGGACACCATTCTGTGGAGACCCCCAGCCCCCCTGGACCCCCCATTGCCCCCACACCTTGATGAGGTCCCCCAGCAGCTTGTTGGCCTCGGTGTAGGCCTTCTTGACCTCCTTGAACTTGTGTCCCAGCCCCATGGCGTGCGCCTGGAAGTGCAGGTTGGTGTACTGCCCGCCGGGATCTCGTTCTCGTACACGTCCGCGTTGCCCGACTTCATGGTGGCCGTGCAGTCGAAGGCGGCGTAGAGGCCCCGCGCCGCCTCCCAGTACTCGCTGTACTCGAACACGCGCTGCAGGTCCAGCCCTGGGGACGGGGACACGTGGGGACACGTGGGGACATTGTGGGGACACGTGGGGACACGGCGGGGACGCCAAGGGCGTGCGGTGTGGGGGTGCGGTGGATTCGGGATGAAGTCGTGGCTGTGGTGGCACCTCCGGGACGGTGGTGGCACCTCCGTGCCTTGGTGACATCTCAAACCCTCGCTGTCCCATTTAACCCTTGGTGACATCTCAAACCCTCGCTGTCCCATTTAACCCTTGGGGCCATCTCAAACCCTCGCTGTCCCATTTAACCCTTGGTGACATCTCAAACCCTTGCTGTCCCATTTAACCCTTGGGGCCATCTCAAACCCTCATTGTCCCATTTAACCCTTGGGGACATCTCAAACCCTTGCTGTCCCATTTAACCCTTGGGGCCATCTCAAACCCTCATTGTCCCATTTAACCCTTGGGGCCATCTCAAACCCTCATTGTCCCATTTAACCCTTGGGGCCATCTCAAACCCTCATTGTCCCATTTAACCCTTGGGGACATCTCAAACCCTTGCTGTCCCATTTAACCCTTGGGGCCATCTCAAACCCTCATTGTCCCATTTAACCCTTGGGGACATCTCAAACCCTTGCTGTCCCATTTAACCCTTGGGGCCATCTCAAACCCTCATTGTCCCATTTAACCCTTGGGGACATCTCAAACCCTCATTGTCCCATTTAACCCTTGGTGACATCTCAAAGCCTCGCTGTCCCATTTAACCCTTGGGGCCATCTCAAAGCCTCGCTGTCCCATTTAACCCTTGGGGACATCTCAAACCCTCATTGTCCCATTTAACCCTTGGTGACATCTCAAACCCTCATTGTCCCATTTAACCCTTGGTGACATCTCAAACCCTCATTGTCCCATTTAACCCTTGGGGACATCTCAAACCCTCATTGTCCCATTTAACCCTTGGGGCCATCTCAAAGCCTCGCTGTCCCCTCGTACCCTCCGCGTCCCTCCCCGTGTCCCCACCTGTGTCCAGGGACGTCCCCCGCGCGCAGGCCACCACGGCGCCCATGCTGGGCTGCGAGGTCATGCCGGACATGGCGTCCACGGCCACGTCCACCACGTCGGCGCCGGCCTGGGCGGCCGCCAGCATGGAGGCCACGCCAGCCCCGGCCGTGTCGTGGGTGTGCACGTGCAGGGGCACCTCGGGGTGCTGCTCCCGGAGCGCCCCCACCAGCAGCCGGGCGGCCGCGGGCGTCAGGAGCCCGGCCATGTCCTGGGGAGGGGACGGGGGGGGTCACTGCGGGGGCACAGGACGTGGGGACCCTCAGTGTCCCACCCTGGGTTGGTCCAGACCAACCTTGGATGACAGAGGAGCCCCAAATTCACCCCAGCACCCACAGCACCCCCAAATCCCTTTCCCAATTTGCCCAGGACCCCCCAAACCACCATAAACCCCCCCAAACAACCCCAAACTCCCCCCAGGACCCTCCAGACCCTGACCTTGATGCAGAGCACGTGTGTCCCCACCACCACCAGCTCCAGACCAACCCCAAATCCAACCATTTCCCAACCATCTCAGGATCCCCAAATCCCCCCAGAATGGCCCCAAACCCCCTGAAACCCCTGCAGGACCACCCAAAACCCCCTCAAACCTCTCCAAATCCCCCCCAAACTCCCCCAGGGCCCCCCAAATGCCCACCTTGATGCAGAGCACGTGCGTGCCCGCTGCCACCAGCTCCTTGGCCAGCCCCATCCCATTCTCCTCAATCCCAACCATTTCCCAACCACCCCATTCCCCTCAAACCCCCTGAAATCCCCCCCAAACCCCCCCAGGAGCCCCCAAACGCCCACCTTGATGCAGAGCACGTGTGTCCCGGCCGCCACCAGCTCCCATCCCATTCCCCCAAACCCCCTGAAACCCCTGCAGGACCACCCAAAACCCCCTCAAACCTCTCCAAATCCCCCCCCCCCCCCCGCAACTCCCCAAGACCCCCCAAACGCCCCCCTTGATGCAGAGCACGTGCGTGCCCGCCGCCACCATCTGTCATCCCGTTTCCCCAAACCCCTCCAGGAGCCCCCAAACCCCCCCAGGAGCCCCCCAAACCCCAACCTTGATGCAGAGTATGTGCGTGCCCGCCGCCACCAGCTCCTTGGCCAGCCCCAGGTAGTAGCCCAGGCTGTACTTGGTGCGCGAGGCGTCGGCCACGTCGCCGGTGTAGGAGAGCGCGGCCTCCACCACGGCGCCGGCGCTGCCCGCGGCCTCCACGCCCAGCAGCAGGTTGGGCACGTAGTTGAGGGAGTCAAAGACGCGGAAGATGTCCATGCCGTTGGCCACGGCCACCTCGCAGAACCTGGGGACGCCGCGGGGACATGGTTGGGGACGTGGGGACGCCTCGGGGCGGCCCAAGGGGAGGTTTTGGGGTTGGGGTCGCTTTGGTCACTCGGGGTCGTTCAGGGGGTCAGTTCTAAGTTGTTTTGTCCTCGGCGTCCCCTTCTTGCGTCCACGGTGTCCCCTTTTTATGGCCACGATGTCCCCATGGGCTCTGCTGGCCCCTGTCCTGTCATGTCCTCGTGTCCCCCAGAGTTCCTTGTCCCTCATCTCTCTGCGTCCCCCAATATCCCCCAATCTCCTCTGTCTCCCCAGTGTTCCCATGTCCCCAGTGTCCCCCAATATCCCCATGTCCCCAGGGTGTCCCCATTTCCTGTGCACCACGCTGTCGGGGTAGTTGGTGTAGCCCACGGCGTTGGTGCCCCGTGTCCCCATGGTGCCCCCACGTCCCCGTGGTGTCCCCGTGGTGTCCCCAAGGTGTCCCCATGCCACCCCAATGTCCCCAGGGTGTCTCCCTGACCTGTGCACCACGTTGTCGGGGTAGTTGGTGTAGCCCACGGCGTTGGCGCCCCGCAGCAGCATCTGGAAGGGGATGTTGGGCACGAGGCGCCGCAGCTCCCGCAGCCGCTCCCAGGGACACTCGTGCAGGAACCGCATGGCCACGTCGAAGGTGGCGCCTGGGGACACGCCCCGCCCTCAGACACGCCCCCGGGAACGTGGACACGCCCTTCACGGGCGAGACACGCCCATCACGTGAGAGACACGCCCCTTCATTCAAGCCCTGGCTTGGCCACACACCCCTGTTCCTGTGCAAGCCCCACCCACAGGGAAAGCCCTGCCCCAGAAGCCACACCCAAGCCCCACCCACTCAAGCCCCGCCCCTCGGGTCATTAATCCCCAGCCCCAGGTGCTCCTGCTGAAGCTCCTCCCATGAATGCCCCACCCTTTAAGCCACACTCATTTTAGCTCCTCCCCTTCCCTGCCACACCCCATTAGACCCCTCCCCCACTCCCCCACCCTATTAAGCCCCTCCCCCTGATGCCCCACCCCATTAAGCCCCTCCCCTCGCTACCACACCTCATTAAGCTCCCCTTGCTGCCCCATCCCATTAACCCTCGCCGCCCCGCCCCCTCAAGCCCCTCCCCCTCAAGCCCCGCCCACCCCCAAGCCCCGCCCACCCCCCCCCAGCTGGCTCAGCGCACGCGACACGCAGGGCGCAAGGGGCGCGGCTCGGCCCCGCCCCATCAAACCCCACCCACCCGGGCCCCGCCCACCCCCGTTAGGCCCCGCCCCTCTCCCCAAGCCCCGCCCACCTCCCCAGGTCTCCATGCTGCAGAGCGGGCTCAGCGCGTGCGACACGAAGGGCGCCACGCGCGCCAGGTCGCGGGTGCGGACCCGCGTGGCCAGCAGGGACTGGTGCGCGTCGCGGAAGGTGGTGTCGGTGAGCAGCAGCCCCCGGTGCGCCCGCAGCGCCCGCGCGAACCCCGCGGGGCCCTCGCGCTGCAGCACCGCCCGCAGGCCCTCGGGGGGCGCGCCTGCGTCGGGGCAACGGGGGGAGAGCGGTTAGGGGGGCGGGAAGGGGAATGGGGGCACCTGAATGGGGCATGGGGGGCACAGGTTAGGGGGCCAGGGGGCAGGGGGCAGTAAAGGGGGGCAGGGGGCAGCTGAATGGGGCATGGGGGGCAGAGGTTAGGGGGGCAGGGGGCAGTAAAGGGGGTCAGGGGGCAGCTGAATGGGGCATGGGGGGCAGAGGTTAGGGGGGCAGGGGGCAGTAAAGGGGGGCAGGGGGCAGCTGAATGGGGCATGGGGGGCAGAGGTTAGGGGGGCAGGGGGCAGTAAAGGGGGCAGTAAAGGGGGGCAGGGGGCAGCTGAATGGGGCATGGGGGGCAGAGGTTAGGGGGGCAGGGGGCAGTAAAGGGGGCAGTAAAGGGCGTCAGGGAGCACCTGAATGGGGCATGGGGGGCAGAGGTTAGGGGGGCAGGGGGCAGGGGGCAGCTGAATGGGGCATGGGGGGCAGAGGTTAGGGGGGCAGGGGGCAGTAAAGGGGGGCAGGGGGCACCTGAATGGGGCATGGGGGGCAGAGGTTAGGGGGGCAGGGGGAAGTAAAAGGGGCAGGGGGAGAGGTTAGAGGGGCAGTAAAGGGGGCAGGGGGCAGTAAAGGGGAGCAGGGAGGGGGGCAGGGGGCACCTGAATGGGACATGGGGGGGCAGAGGTTAGAGGGGGCAGGGGGTAGTAAAGGGGGGCAGAGAGGGGGTCAGGGGGTCAGTGAGGGGGTAAGGAGGGGCAGGGGGCACCTGGGGGCACCAGGGGGCAGAGGTTATGGGGACAGGGGGAGTAAGGGAGGCAGTGAAGGGGGGCAGGGAGAGGGGCAGGGGGCAGTAAAGGGGGCAGGGAGAGGGGCAGGGGGCACCTGGGGGCACCAGGAGCAGAGGTTAGAGGAGGAGGGGGCAGTAAAAGGGGGCAGGGGGCAGTGAACGGGGCAGGGGGCAGTAAAGGGGGCACATTGGGGACGCTTTGGGGATACACTGGGGACACTTTGAGGACACTATGGGGACATGCTGGTGACACATTGGGGACACATTGGGGACACTTTGGGGTGCCCCCCACTCACCCATGGGCACCGGGGGGGGCGTGGGCTCCACCAGCGCCGCCTTGGCCTTCACCGGGAGGGGGGTGCTGGGCCCGTTCACCATCACGTGACCTGGGGGGAGGGACAGGTGTGACACAGGGGGGTGACAAACCCGGGGACCCCCCCAAAATGCCTTAGGGACGCCCAAACCCTTCACAGGCTCCCCCAAAACCCCACAGGAAAGGGATTTTTGGGGTTTCTCACACCTGGGGGGACAAACTCCACACCTGGGCACACCTGGGCTGGGTTCCTCTGCCCCATGGGGGCTCAGGTGTGTCCACAGAACCTCCCAGATTCCCTCACAGCCCCCCGAGGGACCCCCCCAGGTGCCCCCCAGCTGCTCCCATATCCCCCCAGCACAGCCCAGGTGCCAGGGCTGACCCAGGTAGCGCAGCAGAGGTGCCCCCAGGAGTACATTCATCCCCCCCCCAGCTGCCCCAGGTGTATATTTATCCCCCCCAGGTGTATATTCATCCCCCCCAGGTGTATATTTATCCCCCCCAGGTGTATATTTCTCACCCCCAGGTGTATATTCATCCCCCCCCAGCTGCCCCAGGTGTATATTTATCCCCCCCAGGTGTATATTCATCCCCCCCAGGTGTATATTTATCCCCCCCAGGTGTATATTTCTCACCCCCAGGTGTATATTCATCCCCCCCCAGCTGCCCCAGGTGTATATTTATCCCCCCCAGGTGTATATTCATCCCCCCCAGGTGTATATTTATCCCCCCCAGGTGTATATTTCTCACCCCCAGGTGTATATTCATCCCCCCCAGCTGCCCCAGGTGTATATTTATCCCCCCCAGATGTATATTTCTCGCCCCCAGGTGTATATTTCTTGCCCCCATGCCCACCCAGGTAGTGCAGCAGAGGTGCCCCAGGTGCTCCAGGTGCCCCCCGTGCCCCCCAGGTACACCCCAGGTCCCACCCAGGTAGTGCAGCAGAGGTGCCCCAGGTGCCCCCAGGTGCCCCCCATGCCCCCCAGGTGCCCCCAGGTGCCCCCCAGGTGCCCCCAGGTGCCCCCCATGCCCCCCAGGTGCCCCCCAGGTGCCCCCAGGTGCCCCCATGCCCCCCAGGTGCCCCCCAGGTCCCACCCAGGTAGTGCAGCAGTTTCTGGGCGCGGTTCTGGCCCGGCCGCAGGTGGAACAGCTCGGGGTTCTCGTCGATGAACTGAGTGTCAGCAGCACCTGCCAGGAACTGCGGGTGTGCCAGAACGTTCTGCAGGAACGGGATGTTGGTCTGTGGGGAAATGGGGGGGTCAGGGGGGTCCCAGAGACCCCCGGGATGGGGGAGAAAGGGGAGGGGACATCAGGAGCCCCTAAATGCACATGGGGGACGCCAGAACCCCCTCAAATCCCTGTGCAGGGCATGGGGGGGGGTCACTAATCATCCCCCCAACCCCTCATGCCCGTCGAGCAGCCCCCCAATACCCCCCAGTGTCGCCTCAGGACCCCCCAAATCCCTCCCCGCACCATTTCCCTCCCTCAAACCCCTCATGCACCCCAAGAACCCCCCCAAGGACCCCTCCCCCATACCTCCCACACCCCCCCAAGAACCCCCCAGGACCCCCCAAATCCCTTCCTGCACCATTTACCGTCCCCTAAACCCCTCATGCCCCACACAGGACCCCCCTGAACCCCCCCCCCAAAAACACCTCCCCAATACCTCCCACAACCCCCCCAGGACCCCCGGTCTCCCCCAGCCCCATTTTGACCCCCCCAGCCCCATTTTGACCCCCCCAGCCCCACCTTGACCCCCCGGATGCGGAACTCGGCCAGCGCCCGGCTCATCTTGGCGGCGGCCGCGGGCTGGTCGGGGCCGTGCGCCACCACCTTGACCAGCAGGGAATCGTAATGGGGCGAGATGAGAGCGCCCTGGAACGCCGAGGCGCCGTCCAGGCGGATCCCCATCCCCTCCCCGGAGCGGAACACCTAAAGGGAGAGACCCAAAATCCCATGGAAACAGCCCAAAATGTAATGGAGACACCCAAAATCTGTGAACACCCCGAGGCGCCGTCCAGGCGGATCCCCATCCCCTCCCCGGAGCGGAAAAACCTAAAGGGAGAGACCCAAAATCCCATGGAAACAGCCCAAAATGCAATGAAAGCACATTGAGATCCAATGGAAACAACCCAAATCCTATAAACATCTCAAAATCCTACAGAAACCCCAAATCTGTGAACATCCCCAGGCGCCGTCCAGGCGGATCCCCCATCCCCTCCCCGGAGTTGAAAAACCTAAAGGGAGGCACCCCGAAACCCCGTGGAAACAGCCCAAAATGCAATGGAAATGCCCCAAAATGCAATGGAAATGCCCCAAAATGCAATGGAAACACCGCAAACCCAATGGAAATACCCCAACTCCTATAAACAACTCAGAATCCTACAGACACCACAAAACCCAACGGAAGCACCCCAGAATTGTACAGACACCACAAAACCCAACAGAAGCACCCCAGAATTGTACAGACACCACAAAACCCAACGGAAACACCCCAGAATTGTACAGACACCACAAAACCCAACGGAAGCACCCCAGAATTGTACAGACACCACAAAACCCAATGGAAGCACCCCAGAATTGTACAGACACCACAAAATCCAATGGAAACACCCCCAGAATTGTACAGACACCACAAAATCCAATGGAAACACCCCCAGAATTGTACAGACACCACAAAATCCAACGGAAACACCCCAGAATTGTACAGACACCACAAAATCCAACGGAAACACCCCCAGAATTGTACAGACACCACAAAATCCAATGGAAACACCCCCAGAACCTACAGACACCACAAAATCCAATGGAAACACCCCCAGAACCTACAGACACCACAAAATCCAATGGAAACACCCCAGAATTGTACAGACACCACAAAACCCAACGGAAACACCCCAGAACCTACAGACACCACGGAACCCAATGGCGCTGTCCCCATCCCAGGCTGCTGTCCCCATCCCGGGGGTGCCGTCCCCATCCCCGGGGGTCCCGGGGGTCCCCCCTCACCTCGATGCGGCCGGTGTCGGGCTGGAAGCCGCGCGCGGGGTCCTCGGTGGTCACCCGGCACTGGATGGCGCAGCCGTTGACGCGGATCCGCTCCTGCTGCAGCCCCAGCTCGGGCAGCGAGCGCCCCGCGGCCACCTGGAGCTGCGCGTGCACCAGGTCCACGCTGGGGACACGGGGACAGCGGGGCAGCGGGTTAGGGGACATGGGGACAGTGGGGACACGGGGACAGCGGGGACAGCGGGTTAGGGGACATGGGGACAGTGGGGACACGGGGACAGCGGGGACAGTGGGTTAGGGGACACGCTGGGGACACAGGGACAGCGGGTTAGGGGACATGGGGGGGACACGGGGACAGTGGGGACAGTGGGTTAGGGGACATGGGGACAGTGGGGACAGTGGGTTAGGGGACATGGGGACAGCGGGGACACGGCTACAGTGGGTTAGGGGACATGGGGGGGACACGGGGACAGTGGGGACAGTGGGGTTAGGGGACATGGGGACACGCTGGGGACATGGGGACAGCGGGGGCAGTGGGTTAGGGGACATGGGGACACGCTGGGGACACAGGGACAATGGGGACAGTGGGTTAGGGGACAGTGGGGACACGGGGACAGTGGGGACAGTGGGGACATGGGGACACGCTGGGGACACGGGGACAGCGGGGACAGTGGGTTAGGGGACATGGGGACAGTGGGGACAGTGGGTTAGGGGACATGGGGACATGCTGGGGACATGGGGACAGTGGGGACAGTGGGTTAGGGGACATGGGGACAGTGGGGACAGTGGGTTAGGGGACATGGGGACATGCTGGGGACACGGGGACAGTGGGGACAATGGGTTAGGGGACATGGGGACACGCTGAGGACACGGGGGGACAGCAGGGTTAGGGGACATGGGGACACCGGGGAACAATGGGGTTAGGGGGGTACAGGGGACACAGGGACAATGAGGGACACGGGGGCAAGGGGGGGACATTGGGGTGAGGAGGGGTCAGGGCACATGGGGGGACACGGGGACAGTGGGGGACACAGGGACAGCAGAGGGACATGGGGACATTAGGGTTAGGGGACACAGGGGACAATGGGGACATTGGGGTCAAGGGGGTACAGGGGACACAGGGACACGCTGGGGACACAGGGACATTGTGGGGACAATGGGGACATTGGGGTTAGGGGGGTCAGGGGGCACGGGGACAATGGGGGACGTGGGGACATTGGGGTTAGAGGACACAGGGACAGCAGGGCCAGGGGACACAGGGGACACAGCAGGGACACGCTGGGGACACGGGGACAGTGAGAGCACAAGGGGGTTAGGGGACACGGGGGGACACGGGGGGACAATGGGAACACTGGGGTTGGGCAGGTACAGGGGACAAGGGGACCATGGGGGGTACAAGGGCCACGGGGACATGCTGGGGACACGGGGACATGGAGGACAGTGGGGTCAGGGGCTACAGGGGACAATGGGGGACCGTTTTTTTTTGGTGTTCCCCCCGCCATTTTTGGTGTCCCCAATGCCATTTTTGGGGTCCCCAATGCCATTTTTGGTGTCCCCAATGCCATTTTTGGGGTCCCCAATGCCATTTTTGGGTCCCCAATGCCATTTTGGTGTCCCCAATGCCATTTTTAGTGTCCCCAATGCCATTTTGGGTCTCCAATGCCATTTTTGGTGTCCCCAATGCCATTTTTGGTGTCCCCAATGCCATTTTTGGGTCCCCCCCCGGGTTTTTGGGTCCCCCCAGGTTTTTGGGTCCCCCGGCTCACTCGGTGATCTCCTCGGTGACCGTGTGCTCCACCTGCAGCCGCGAGTTGACCTCGATGAAGTAATAGTCCCCGCTCTGGTCCACCAGGAACTCCACGGTGCCGGCGTTCTCGTAGCCCACCTGGGACCCCCGGGCCGGGCTCAGGGGGGCTGCAGACCCCGGGGTGTCCCCCAGCCCCGGCTCCTGGAGCCCCCCGGGGTCCCCAAGGGTCCCCAGTGTCCTCCTGGGGGCCTTCCCATGTTGTTCTGGCTCCTTGATGTTCTCCTGGTCCCTCAATGTCCATCTCAGTCGCTCAGTGTCCACATTGGTCACTCAATGTCCACCTGGGCCCTCCAATATCCACATTGGTCCCTCAATGTCCACCTCGGTCCCTCAATGTCCACTTGGGTCTTTCAAAACCCATCTTGGTCACTCAATGTCCACTTGAGTCCTCCAATGTCCACCTGGGCCCTCCAATGTCCACGTTGGCCACTCAATGTCCACCTCAGTCCCTCAGTGTCCACCTGGGCCCTCCATTGTCCACGTTGGCCACTCAATGTCCACCTCAGTCCCTCAGTGTCCACCTGGGCCCTCCATTGTCCACGTTGGCCACTCAATGTCCACCTCAGTCCCTCAGTGTCCACCTGGATGCCCCAATGTTCATCTTGGTCACTCAATGTCCCCTCAGTCCCTCAATGTCCACTTGAGTCCCCCTCAAAGTCCATCTTGGTCCCTCAATGTCTACCTGGGTCTCCTGACGTCCTCCCAAGATCCCACCACCATTCCCCTGGGGCTGTCCCCAGGGCTGTCCCCACAATGTCCCCAGCCTGTCCCCACTGTCCCCAGGGCTGTCCCCACTGTCCCCAGGGCTGTCCCCAAGGCTGTCCCCAGCCTGTCCCCACTGTGTCCCCCACTGTCCCCATGGCTGTCCCCAAGGCTGTCCCCAGCCTGTCCCCACTGTCCCCATGGCTGTCCCCACCGTGTCCCCAGGGCTGTCCCCAAGGCTGTCCCCACAATGTCCTCAGGGCTGTCCCCACAATGTCCCCAGTGTCCCCAGGGCTGTCCCCACAATGTCCCCATGGCTGTCCCCAGGTGTCCCCACTGTGTCCCCAGGGCTGTCCCCAGCCTGTCCCCGCTGTCCCCAGGGCTGTCCCCACTGTCCCCAGGTGTCCCCACTGTCCCCAGGGCTGTCCCCAGCCTGTCCCCATGGCTGTCCCCAGGTGTCACCTGCCGGGCCAGGCGCACGGCGTCGTCGGCCAGGCGCGCCCGCAGCTCCGGGGGCAGCCGCGCTGCCGGGGCGATCTCCACGACCTTCTGGTGCCGGCGCTGCACGGAGCAGTCGCGCTCGTAGAGATGGACCACGTTCCCGTGGGAGTCACCTGGGGACCCCAAAAATGGGAATACTGACCCCAAAAATGGGACTGGGAACACCAAAAAGGGACCTGCACAGAGCAATCGCGCTCATAGAGATGGACCACGTTCCCGTGGGAGTCACCTGGGGGATCAGGAACCCAAAAATGGGACAACTGACCCCAAAAATGGGACAACTGACCCCAAAAATGGGACTGGGAACCCCAAAAGGGACCGGCACGGAGCAATCGTGCTCATAGAGATGGACCACGTTCCCGTGGGAGTCGCCTGGGGACACCAAAAATGGAGAAACTGACTCCAAAAATTGAGAAATGACCCCAAAAATGGGACTGGGAACCCCAAAAATGGGACTGGGAACCCCAAAAATGGAGAAACTGACCCAAAAAATGGGACTGGGAACCCCGAGAGGACCTGCACGGAGCAATCGCGCTCATAGAGAGGGACCACGTTACCGTGGGAGTCACCTGGGGACACCAAAAATGGAGTGAATGACCCCAAAAATGGACCTGGGAACCGCAAAAAGGGGACTGGGAGCCCCAAAAATGGACCTGGGAACCCCAAAAATGGAACTGGGAACCCCAAAAATGGACCTGGGAACCCCAACCCAGCCGTACCCAGGATCTGGACCTCGATGTGCCGCGGGCGCTCGATGAATTTCTCCACGAACAGGTCCCCGTTGCCAAAGGCGGCCAAAGCCTCCGAGGTGGCGCGCGAGAAATTCTCCTCCAGCTCCTGCGGGACCCCGAAAGTGGCTCCTCAAATTCCAGGGACCACAAATTCCAGGGACACCCCAAATTTCAGTGACACTACATTGCAGTGTCCCCAAAAACCACGGATCCCAAATTTCAGGCAGCCCAAATTCCAGGGACCCCCAAAACTCAGGGACCCCAAATTCCAGGGACCCCCAAAACTCAGGGAACCCAAACACCCAGAGATCCCAAATTTCAGGAACCCCAAATTTCAGTGACCCCAAAATCCAGGGACCCCCAATTCCAGGGACTCCAAATTTCAGGGATCCCAAAATCCAGAGATCTCAAAAATGCAAGGACCCCAAAATGCAGGAACCCCAAAATGCAGGGACCCCCAAAATGCAGGGACCCCAAAACCAAGGGACCCCAAAACCAAGGGACCCCGAATTCCAGGGACCCCAAATGTGGAGTTGCTGGGATTTGACGTTTCCGGGGAATTTAATGTCTCAGAGATTTGGGACTCGGGGGATTTGGCATTCCTGGGGGATTTGGGATTTTGAGTGATTTGGGTTCCCGTGGATGGGGCTTGTGGGAGATTTGGGTCTGGGGGATTTGGGGTCCTGGGGGATTTGGGGTCCCGGGCACCAGAATCCCAGGGGATTTGGGGTCTGAGGGTTTGGGGAATTTGGGGTTTTGAGTGATCTGTGTTCCTGTGGATCAGGGTTCTGGGGAATTTGGGTTCAGGGGAATTTTGGCTCCTGGGCACCAGAATTCCAGGGAATTTGGGTTCTGGGGGATTTGGGCTCCGGGGGATTTGGGTTCTGGGGAATTTGGGTCTGGGGGATTTGTGATTTTGAGTGATCTGTCTTCCTCTGCTTTGGGGTTCTGTGGGATTTGGGTTCCTGGGCACTGGAACTCCAAGGGATTTGGGGTCTGAGGGTTTGGGGTCTGGGGGATTTGGGGTCTGGGGTCGTACCTGGGGGGCCCGGACCACCCTCATGCCGCGGCCGCCCCCTCCGTGGGCGGCTTTGAGGATCACGGGGAACCCGACCCGGTTGGCGAAGTCCCGAGCCTCGGCCAGCGCCGACACCGGCGACGGCGTCCCCGGCACCACCGGCACCCCTGCGGGCACGGAGGCTCAGAGACCCCAAAATCCCCCTGAAAACCCCTCAAAATACTCCCAGACCCCAAAAATTCCCCCTGAAATCCTCAAAAATGCCATCTGAAAACCCACAAAATCCCCCCTGAAAACCCCCAAAATCCCCCCTGAAACCCCCCAGACCACAAAAATCCCCCCAGACCTAAAAAATCCCCCCTGAAACTCCCAAAAATTCTCCCTGAAACCCCCAAAAACCCCCCCTGAAACCCTCAGAAACATCCCCTGAAACCCCCAGAATACCCCCAGACCCCCAAAATCCCCCTTTAACCTCTGCAAACCCCCTTTAACCCCCCAAATCCCCCTTGAACTCCCCCTGAATCTCCTTTAACCTCGCCAAACTTCCTTAACCCTCCCCAAATCCCCCTGGAACCCTCCGAAACCCCCCGTAACCGTCCCCAAACCCCCCCCTTAACCCCCCAAATCCCCCTTTTAACCCCCCCAAACCCCCTTTTAACCTCCCCAAACCCCCCTTGAACGCCCCCAGCCCCCTTTATGCCCCCCAAACCCCATTTTAACCTCCCCAAATCTCCTTTTAAACCCCCCCAAAATCCCCTTTCAACCCCCCCAAACCCCCCCCAAAGCCCCTCTCAGCCCCCCAAACCTGCGGCGATGGCGATGGCCCGCGCCTCCACCTTGTCCCCCATCTTCCGGACCACCTCGGGCCGCGGGCCCCACGAAGCGAACGCCGGCGTCGAGGCAGGCCCTGGGCGAAATCGGCGCGCTCCGACAGGAACCCGTACCCGGGGTGGATTGGCGTCGACCCCGTTCTCCTGGAAATGGTGGGGTCAGGGGGCACTGGGGGGACTCATGGGGGCTTTGGGGATACCAGGGCACCCCCAGAGGGTTTGTGGGGCTCATGGGGACGCCAGGGCACCCCCGGGGGGGCACGGGGGCGCTCCCAGGGACTTTGGCACCACCAGGGCACACCCAGGGGGTACCCGGGGGGCTCAGGGGCTGCTGGGCACCCATGGGGGCTTTGGGGACACCAGGGCACCCCCAGGGGATTTGGGGGGGTCACAGGGCCACCGGGACACCCGTGTGGGCACCCCCCACGTGCCCAGGTGTGTCCCCGTACCTGAGCCACCCGGATGATGTCGGGGATGTGCAGGTAGGCCTGCACGGGGGGCAGACCCCTCCCCACCAGGTACCCCAGGTGTACCCCAGGTGTATCTGAGCTGCGTGCCCCCGTGTCCCCAGGTGTCCCCAGGTGTGTCCCCGTACCTGAGCCACCCGGATGATGTCGGGGATGTGCAGGTAGGCCTGCACGGGGGGCAGCCCCCTCCCCACCAGGTACGCCTCGTCCGCCTTCTGCCGGTGCATCTGCCCCGTGTCCTGCTCCGAGTACACGGCCACCGTGCGGATGCCCAGCTCCGTGCAGGCCCGGAACACGCGGATGGCAATCTCCCCTGGGGACATTGGGGACATTGGGGACACCCTGGGGACACTGGGGACATTGGGGACACCCTGGGGACATTGGGCACACTGTGAGGACAGACACAGGGACAGGGGCACAGGGACACGGGCACTGTGGGGATGCCCAGCTCCGTGCAGGCCCGGAACACGCAGATGGCAATCTCACCTGGGGACAGTGGGGACATTGGGGACACCCTGGGGACATTGGGGACACCCTGGGGACACCCCTGGGGACATTGGGGACACTGGGGACACACTGGGGACACTGGGGACACCCTGGGCACAGGGCTATGGGGACATGGGGACACCCTGGGGACACGGCACAGGGACACGGGCACCCAGCCCCGTGCAGGCCCGGAACACGCGGGTGATGACTTCATCCTGGGGACATTGGGGACATTGGGGACAGGGACTCGGGGACACTCTGGGAATAGGGACAGGGACACAGAGACAGGGACATGGGGACAGGACACAGGGACACTCTGGGGACATGGGGACACGGCCACCATCCAGATCCCCAGTTCTGTGCACGCCCAGGACGCGTGGAGGGTGACTTCATCCTGGGGACATTGGGGACAGTCTGGGGACACTCTGGGGACAGGGCCACCATCCAGATCCCCAGTTCTGTGCACACCCGGGACACGTGGAGGGTGACTTCATCCTGGGGACTTGGGGACAGTGGGACATGGCACAGGGACACGGGGACACGGGGCCGCCGTGTGGGTCCCCAGCTCTGTGCACGCCCAGCACGCGTGGGTGGTGACTTCACCCTGGGGACACTCTGAGGACATGGGGACACTTGGGGACACTCTGAGGACATGGGGACACCCTGGGGACACCTGAGGACATGGAGACACCCTGGGGACACCTGAGGACATGGGGACACCCTGGGGACACCTAAGGACACCTTGGGGACACCTTGGGAACAACAACTCGGCAACCTCACCTGGGGCCACACGGGGTCGGGGGGGTTTGAAGGGACATTGAGGACACGGGGGCACATTGGAGGGTCCTGGGGGGGGGCTCAGGGCGGGTTTGGGGAGGGGTCCCGGGGGTCTCCCGGCACTTACCCCTATTGGCCACCAGCACCTTCCGCAGGGGCCGGTAGCTGACGGGTCTGGGGGGCTCAGGGGGGTTTGGGGAGGGGTCCCGGGGGTCTCCCATCACTCACCCCTGTTGGCCACCAGCACCTTCCGCAGGGGCCGGTAGCTGACGGGCCGGGCGGGCCCGGGGGGGCCCCGGAGCAGCCGCAGCCCCAGGAGGGCGCGGCCCCCGCGGGGGCGGCACAGCTGGAACATCTGGGGGCGGAAAGGAGGGGAAATTGGAAAATTTGGATAATTGGGGGGGGGGGGAAGGAAAACCGAGACCCCAATTCCCTCCGCAAAGAGGAGGATCCCCCTCCCCTCCCCCCCAAATCCCCTCTGCCCCGCTGACCTTTGACCCCTCCCTCAGCCAAAAAGCCCCCGGGCTCCCCCTCCCCCGCTCACCTCTGCCCCAGTGACCTTTGACCTACCCCACCTGGTTTGATCTCCTGTTTGCACGGGGGTCTCTGCCCAAAGTCCCCCCAGATTCCCCCCTAAAATCCCCCAATTTTTGCTCAAAATGCCCCAAAAAATTCCCCCCAAATTTCCCCAAAATTTTCCCCAAAAATCCCTCCTAAAATTCCCTCAAATTCCTCCCAAAATCCTACCCTAAAAATCCCTAAAAATCCCCTAAAATCCCCCAAATTCCCCCCCCAAAAATTCCTCCGAAATTCCTCCAAAAATCCCTCCAAAAATCTCCCCAAATCCCACCCAAAAAATCCCTAAAAATCCCCTAAAATCCCCCAAATTCTCCCCAAAATTTGCCCCAAAAATTCCTCCAAAAATCCCTCCCAAATATCCCTAAAAATCCCCAAAAATCCCCAAAATCCCCCAAATCCCCCCCCACCTGCACCAGGATTTTTACACAACACCCCCCCTTGCACACACTCAGGCCCGGGCCTGTCCCCCCTTGCACAACCCCCCCTCCCCCTCCCCTTGCACAACCCCCCTCCCCCCCCTTGCACAATCACACTCTTGCACGGAGCCCCCCCCCCCAAATTTGCACAAATCCCCCCCCCCCCAAATCCCCCCCTTTTGCACAATTAGCCCCACCAAATAATCACCCCCCATTTTTACACAAATCCCCCCCCGGTTTTTGCACAAGTGCCCCCCCCTTGCACAATTCCCCCCCTTGCACAAACCCCCCCTCCCCATTTTGCACAATCCCCCCCCTTTTTACCACAAATCCCCCCCCGAAAAAAAAAAAAAAAATCCCCCTCCCCTTTTTGCACAACCCGCCCCCCCACAAAAATCCCCCATTTGCACAAATCCCTCCCCCTAAAAAATCCCCCCCCTTTTTGCACAAACCCCCCTCCCCTTTTTGCACAAAACCCCCCTCCCCATTTTGCACAAACCCCCTCCCATTTTGCACAATAACCCCCCTCCCCATTTTTCCACAAACCCCTCCCCATTTTGCACAAATCCCCCCCCCTTTTTGCACAATAACCCCCCCCACAAATCCCCCCATTTTTGCACAAGCGCCCCCCCCTCATTTACAACAAATCCCCCCCCACCACACCCCCTGCACGACCCCAGCCCCTCCCGAGCCCCCTCCCCACACTACCCGGTACCGTCACCGTCCCGTCCCCTGTCTGTCCCGGTGTCCCTCTGTCCGTCTGTCCGTCTGTCCCGGTGTCTCCTCCCGGTGTCCCCTCTCTGTCCCGGTGTCCGTCTGTCCGTCTGTCCCGGTGTCCCCTCTCTGTCCCGGTGTCCGTCTGTCCGTCTGTCCCGGCGTCCTCCCCCTCCCGAACCCCCCCTGTTCCCAGGTACCGTCACCGTTCTGTCCCCTCTCTGTCCGTCTGTCCCTGTTTCCCGGTGTCCGTCTGTCCCGGGGGTCCCCTCTCTGTCCGTCTGTCCGGCCGGTCCCGACCCTCCCCCCCCCCCCGCCCCCTCCCCGGTGAATCATTGACCGGGGGGGGGGGGCAAAGTCCGACCGGCACCGGGGGGGGCACCGGGGGGGGCGCCGGGGGGGCAAACTGGGGCAAGACCAGGGGAAACTGGGACAAACTGGGACAAACTGGGGCAAAATGGGAAAAAAAAACTGGGGGAAACTGGGGGAAACTGGGGGGAAATTGGGGAAACTGGGAAAAACTGGGGCAAAATGGAAAAAAAAAAACCTGGGGGAAATTGGGGGAAATTGGGGGGAAATGGTGGGGAAACTGGGGGGAAATGGAAAAAAAAACTGGGGGAAACTGGGGGAAATTGGGGAATCTGGGACAAACTGGGAAAAAACTGGGGCAAAAATGGAAAAAAACCCTGGGGGAAATTGGGGGAAAATGGGGAAAACTGGGAAAAACTGGGAAAAACTGGGGCAAAAATGGAAAAAAAAAAAAACTGGGGGAAATTGGGGGAAAATGGGGGAAATAGGGGGAAAATGGGGGGAAAATTAGGGAAAATAGGGGAAAATGTGGGGGGAAATGGGCAAAAATGGAGCAAACTAGGGGAAACTGAGGAAAAACTTGGGGGAAAACTGGGCAAAATGGGGGGAAACGGGGAAATGGGGCTCCGGGTCCATGTGGGGCTCTATAAGGGGGGCTCCCATAGGGGGTCACGGGGGGGGTCTTGGGACTTATAGGGGGTCCCATAGGGGATTCTATAGGGGATCCCATGGGGGTCCCACAGGGGGTCCCAAACCCCACTGGGGTCCCAATAGGAGACCCTATAGGGGATCCTGTAGGGGGTCGTATAGGGGATTCTATAGGGGGTCCCAAAGGGGGTCCCGGGCCCCATATGGACTCTGAGACCTATAGAAGGTCGGAGGTTCTATGGGGGATCTTACAGGGGATTCATAGGGGATTCTCTAGGGGGATCCTACAGGGGTCCTATAATGGGTCCCATAGGGGGTCCCGGGCCCCACACGACCCACAGAGGGTCGCAGGCCGTATAGGGGGTCCCATAGGGCTCCCATATGGGATTTTATAGGGGCTCCCACAGGGGCTCCCGCGGGGGTCCCCAATTCCGCTCCGTGTGTTTGGGGCGGGGAGGTCGCGGGGGTCCCCGGGCTGGGGGGCGGCCCCTCCCCCCCCAGCGCTGCCCCCCCCACGGCGGGGTCATGTCGCGACAGTCGGGCGATACCGGAGGTCACGTGGTAGCTCACTCACCGCTCCGCGACCGCCGCTTCCCCCCCGCGTCCCGGCGGCGCCGCTGGCCACGCCCCCTCTGCCCCCATTGGCCGCTCGCCAGCGGCCCCGCCTACTTCTGGGGAGACCCGCGCCCTTTTACTTAAACATGGCACCTCATTGGCTCAGCCGCTTCCGCCCCTCGCCTCGCCATTGGCCCAATTAAAGTCACGCATCCCTCAGGCCCCGCCCTCTCCCCTCCTCGCATGAAGGGGCGGGGTTTCACGACGTCACAGCCGAGCCTCCCGCTGCCATTGGCGGCTCCGCGGGAGCTGACGGGACGGGGGCGGAGCCAAAGGGGAGGGGCGGGGCCGGATGATCTCACGTGATTCGCGCAAGCCCCGCCCTTACCGGATGTGCGACGAGCCGTCCTCCCGTCCGGTAGGGGGCGCCCTTGCCGGCAGTGGCGGCGCTCCCGGGGCCGCCGGGGCTCTCTATGGCCGCCATCCCCCCGGGGGTCTCCCCCAGCCCGTGGGGGCGCTCTGTCGGCCGCTTCCCCCACCCTCAGGGAGCGGTTCTA